>CADEBD010000294.1:600852-862439 GCA_902825455.1 Arctia plantaginis
CTTTTTTTGGGACAGAGGGATAGACATACTATTCTGCTGACAGTGAAGAAATAAATTCAAATGAAATGACAAGGACAAATAGTGGTGAAATCTTGATTATAATTATTCAGATTTAAAACTAGACCCTATCTTTGTACGAGTAGTAAAAGATTATTAGCACTGCTTGATTGTCACTTGTTTCTTTGAAAGTAGTTCGATTTATGATTCGTTCGATAACATTAAAATCAAAACATCAAAGTAAAATAAGTGTTAAATATTGCCTTCGTATCAGTTGGTATGTAAGAAACTCTTAACAACCGGGTCGGCCTTTTGAGTGCCTTTTGTGATTCCCGGGCTTAATGATATTATACATTTAGATGACCTATGATTTGCAAGTTTCGATTTTAAAACCCTTTTGACTGTCTTTTTGATGTGTGTAGGTTGGTTAACGGTAGTTGGACCTCCGATGTGATTTCGTGCTGTCTGGCTTTATCTGAAAAGCAGTATTCATATGTACTGAAAAGTATTTATGATTTACTGAATATACGACTTCAATACGAGGTGAATATTGTGAGATTAGGTACTTTTTATTATTCGCCACCCTGTTAATAGATTAAGAAGTAATCTAGACCATCAATTCATACCAGACATAATGCAGATAGGTTTAAAGAAATTTGCAAAGATCATATACATACTTCACACATCTCACACACGGCCGTCTGATCCCAAACTAGGCAGAGCGTATGCCATGATAACCAGACTGCTGATAAACATACTTATATATTTTTAAATACATACATAGTTTCGATAAATTATACCCAGACACAGAACAAATGACCATGCTCATCACACAAAATTTGTCCTGGATGGGAATCGAACCCACGACCTCCGGCTTAGCAGTTAGGGTCACTAATCACTAGACTAACAGGCCCGTCGAACATTTTAAGATTACTACTAGACTACACTACAGATTAGTCTAAGATGTCTTTATATACAGCAGTAGTATTTCAAATAGGTCTCAAATTTTAAACACCAATACCTTTTAATCTTGTCATATTTCTAAGTAACTTTATATGCTTCGATTATTAAAATGTTGTAATACAAATGTCAAAATTTTAAGAATACATTTGAATAATCTTAAGTATGGTAATCCCTTCTTCTTCTTCAAAATTCATAAATAACTAAACATATGTTAAAGATATAAAGTGTCAATCAAAATATTTTGAAAGAAAGAAGTTGAACAACAAAGAATAACTTATAAAAGAGCTTACATATGTTTAGCAGTCAAAAGGTCCTTAGGGACAGAAATATTACTGTGAACGGGTTAAGACTTTTTTTAACTCACCAACCTTCTGTATTCTTTTATTTGATCGATTTCTAACAATATTCGTGGTGTTGTCACTAAGAGACGGCTTTAGGTAATACTTTGTCCTTAGAAGATTATTATCTATATTATATTTTTGTGTTTTTTTTTGTTTTGTCAATATAATAGAATATTATTTTTAACTTTTTCAGGTAACAGTGCTAGTGGTGGTAAGCTGAAAATGAATATACGCTAGCTACTTGGTAGCTCCTCTCTGGGTTCTAAAATTCCTTTAGATTATGTCAAAGGTTAAGGTTAGAAATACGGCCTTATGTGTATTAGAGTCGCTGGTATTCCTATGTTTACGTTTAAGTATCTATAAATATTTATTTAAGTTCACTAATAAGTAACTGTAGCTGGATGATTAGTATAAAAGCAACATTATTTCTACAACAAACTAGCGAGAGGTGAGCGCAAGTGAAGTAACATAGTGCTGTAAAAAAAGGTTTGTTTTAGAAATAACAGTTCCACTGGTCAATGTATTAAAGGATATGTTTACAACATAGTAGGTTATTGTGGATATTTGACCGAACCAATAAATAAATAGATATGAATACACAAGTAGCTATGTTTATAGACATTCTAGTTATTTCTGGGACTTGGCTTTTACGTAGAATTTGAGTAGAATGTCATTTATCCGCTATTTCGGTCCTTTCAAGTTTTGATGCCTCTTCACCGAAATTCTTAAAATAATTTTCCATAGTCTTGACAGTGATAGTGAAAACATAACAGAACGTCAGTCAGACGAAGATACTTCCGTTCTTAACAAGATTCCTCCTAAAAAAACATTGAACCGAAATCAAACAATACTAACAAAGAGCATTAAAAAACTTGCAGCAATCGCGGTTGATTTAATTTCATTATTTTAAGAGTTCCGTTGTCTGTCTCCGAAAGTCATCGTGAGATCTATATGAAATTTAAATGAGACCATTTCGGAATAAACCCATTTCGAACAAAAAACAGAATTTTAAAATCAGTTTATATATGACAGAAGTAGTGATGTGTAAAATATGCTTTATATAAAGTTGCTGAAAGTTATATATGTGCACTAATTTTAGAGTTCAAGATTGTTTTTAAACCGACTTTAAAAAGGAGGAGGTTATCAATTCGGATGTTTATATTTTTTCATATATTTTCTGGCCAGAAAATATACTTAATAACCATATATAATACCAGAAAATATCTTGGACTCTAAAATTAGTGCACATATATAACTTTCAGCAACTTTATATAAAGCATATTTTACACATCATTACTTCATTAACATTAACAAATAACGTTACGTTACGTTTTATGAGATAATAGTGAAGACTATGATAATTTATTAGGTTCTTCACTTGAATTAACAAGGAATACCAGTAACTTGTTATTTATTCTTTGACCTTTTCGCCTACTATTCCCTTCGTGCATAAAAACATGTAGTAGGAAATAACATGGCACCGTTTAGCAAATAAGGAAGAAAAAGAAATTAGATTTTCTGCGCTTTTTATTTTCCTTTCGGGCCCGGTACGTTTACAACATATGTAACTTCAGGTTTCGCAAGACGTCAGGAGTTTTAAAATAGCTTTTTGTAATTCTGTATATTATAGATATGTTGATTATTACCAGGTATTCACAGGTCCCGCGAAACGGGTTATAGTTTAAACTATTATTAATTTTGTATGACGGATGTGGGTTATAATTTATTGATTTAGAGTTTAAGATTTAAATTTAGAGTTTAATTTTAAAGAGTGTTCATATAATTTAATATTAAATCTCTTTCCACTGTTTATAGAAAACAAGTTACACAGTGAATATTAAAACGAGATCTCCCTTTCAGCCAAAATCATATCGTAACATCTTACATATGTATTATCCACCTCAAAACAGAAATAACAGGAAGAACTTCAATACAACAATAATTAGAAAACACATTTGAAGTACATTAGATAAACTCAAATACAACCTACTAATTAATACGTTTATAGGTTATGTTAAATCTTCTAAGATACGACCCACCAATATCACGCTTAAAAAATAATTATGTTTGACAAGTTAAATATAAAAAAAACAACAAAACTTTTAATTTCACACATTCTCTTAGTGCTAAGAGAAGTGATAGGTATACCTATTACTTCTCTTAGGTAGTAGTAGTAGGCTTCATCGGTTCTTACCCTTGCCGATCAGGGTTATGCCTTTGATGGAGCAAAGGTCGATTACTGCATATTCATGACTCTAGTTAATGACGACGAGATGACACCGTTCCCAACTTGAATTCAAAGTATGTCTGAAATTAACGACGATTTTTTCAGTTCATTTTTTGCTTAACGGTAGCTACAATCACTTACGGAACAAATTAATTAGCGTGGCTGCAATTTTATCAGGTAGTTTTGTCTTTGTATAAGATTTTAAGCAGAATTATATTGACTGTATTAAATACCACTCGTATAGTAAAATGTAGACAGTGGACCCAATATCGAAGTAAATAATGTATTATATTTAATGCGTAAAACCAAATTTATAATTCAAAACAGATTAATAAACATCTAAGCTCGTTTAGATGACACTATTGTTAATTTAGGTCGTAAAGTCGATAAACGGCCGAAGTTTTGATATGTACCACTTATAATCAGGGTCCTAATCCCATTGGTATGAAGTTACAGAGCCCAAAGATTAGTGGATCAGCCAACTATAGCCAATGATAAAATGGTGCTTAATTATATTACTAGGTTATAGTCGGTAAAGGTTTTCGACATGTTAGATTCATAATTTAGGAAATTTTGTTTAAGACTAACAGTTATTTACGCCTTCTTTTCTCTCTTGGGTGCTTCATATGGTTGACTCAACTGAATTAATATGAGAGTATTTGTTGTTAACCACTGACACAGTAGTCTTTGAGCGACTTTTGAACGGGGTACACTCAAATACTCCGAAATATTTTATTCTGAATTTCGATGTTCCGATTTTGAAAAGTGCGAATTACATAATACATAAGAATTAAAATATCTATTATTAAAATTCACGAAATTTATTTTACCGAAAGTCGTAAATGCGATTTGTTTATTTTTCGATTTTTATACGTTCGAAGAATAAACTGCTCGATGGGTTCTCGGTCCGAAAAACGACATTCCAATTTTCAATACTTCGAATAAACTGCTAAAATTAGGATTCGGATTCAGTTAGTTATATCAATATTCAGTGATGCAAATATATTCAAAATACATAAGCAAGCGTAATGTAATTTAAAAAATCGGTTGTCTGTAAAGTCGGTTTACTGACGATAGTTGAACGTGACAACGTCATAAGAAAATACTGATGGAATGGTTGCATTTTTCAAAAATGTATTATTGTATACGAGTAGCAGCTGTCCACGCGGACGCATCGCTCACTCAAGTAGGAGAGAGACAGATGTCGAACGCTGCCGAACGCGGAGGCCGATTGTGCCTCTTTGTCACTCGTTCCGCGCTCTCGCTTGCACTTCACGCCTTAAATGGAACGCCTCAGAGCGAGGTAACGCCGCATGAGTCATGTTTTTTCGTGCGTGCAGCCGGCTCCATCGAATTATAAGACGTTGTCACGTCAAAAACTTCTACGTTGTTATTAATATTTTGCCTATTTTTTCCGTGTTTTCTTCTCCTCTCCTTGAATTCTTTGGGTTAGGTTAGGATAAAACAATGGCTTGTTTCGGGGATCACCTGTGTCTGATCCGCAAGGAGCCAACGCCTGAGTGCCACCAATGCGATGGCCAGACCGTGGACACGGCTCTCCACACGCTGGCAGAGTGCCCGGCGTGGGTTGAGCAGAGGCGAGACCTCGTGGCGGCCATCGGAGTGGGAGTTCTCTCGCTCGATACCCTGATTGCGGCTATCGTGCGGAGCGAGAGTGCGTGGAACTCTGCCGTCTCCTTCTGCGAGCAAGTTATGCTCGCGAAGGAGACGGCGGAGCGGGATCGGGAGAGGTTTAGAACTCTCCCGGCCCGCCAGGCCCGGGAACGGGTCAGGTACCGCAGGCGACTCAGGCGCTGGAGGTTGCAGAACGACCTCCGTCCTCCATAAGCGCAGGCCTGGGGGTGACAGGTGAGGCCATCTGTCACCCTAGCAGAAGCAGGCCGGGTAGGCTTGTTGTAGATGGCCCAAGGTATGTCGGGGTATACCTGGTTCTCCGGCTATTAGTACCCGAGACGGCGTGCAGTTTTAGTCGGTTCGAGTCCGACATGCCACCATATATATATACCATGGTGGTATCCGAGGGGATTTCCGCACGGAAAAAAAAAGGATAAAACAATGGCGATTAACGCCAGATCCCCTCTATTATTGGTGAATCATTTGGATTAAGTTAGGTTAGAACTTAACCAACAAAATAAATATTTTTTATCGAAAGAAAATATTTTTATTCAAAAGTAAACAATCATTGTATTTGATTAATCGGCATTTGCATTTTCATGTTTCAAATCATCATTAAGTCGAACTTTTTGTTATTTGATCTATTGAAACTCGGTATTGATCATAGTAATTATAAATGTTAGGAATATTGAAAGTTTTGAATTATAAATGTAGGATGAATGATTTATCGGAGTTATTATATTAGGAATTTTGAACCATTCGGAATTCTGAAAATCGTTATTTTGAAATTTTTTATTGTGACGGACGGAATAAAGTTTTTCGTATTTCTGTAGTGTATTTACTCTTAAGAACGCTTTTTTTTGAGTTCTAGTACATAAAGCAAAGACTTTTCACTATGTTCTAGCGTAGGCTGAACATTTTAGGCCATTTGAGCGTTATTAGATTTTGATTACATCTGCACCTCTGAATGAAAACATTAATTGAATACGCAGCTGAATAGGTTTATAAGGCTTGAGAAATAATTGCATCTAACTATAAATTACGTAGTCGTCTCTCGTATTTCATTGGCTAAAACGTTATAAGAAAATCGTTGCAAGGAGCATCTGTTAATAACTTCACTTATGAATTCAGTTATTACTTTTAAATACCTTTATATTTTCTGTATTAAACTGTAAAATTTTGAAACAAAATTTATTTATTATTATCTGAGGCCAAAAAAATAAATCTTCGATAACTTGTTTAAGTGAAACCGAATTTCGTTTCGTTTCCGAAGTAAGATATTTCGTTTTTTACTTCCAATAATTTGCTATTACTAATCTAGATGATTAGTAATAGCAAATTATTCAAGAATATAATAATATATTTAGATAACACAAGTGAATGTTAATTAAGTAATTAATCTTATATTTGTACAAAAAATATGCGGCGAAAACTTTATATCTACATGTATTTTTTTATGGAAGGCGAACCTCCGGCCAGAGACACTACCTAGTACAGAGTGTCACCACCCCTATTCATCCCGTGGGTGTCCTAAAAGCCGAGTAAGAGAGCAAACTACGCAGGACAACAGCACTGCAAAGACAAGGCAAACTTGAAACAAACCCTATACCAATCCGTCTGGCCAGCGTGGTATAGTAGGCCAAAACCTCCGTTCTAAGGTGAGGCCTATGTTCAGCAATGGACTAGAGGCTGTTGATGATGATGAACCTCCGGCAAACGAGCAAACGGGTCACCTGATGGATAGCGACTAACGCCGACCATGAATACTTGCAACTCAGGAGTCACAAGCGCGTTGACTGCCTTTGAGGAAGGAGTAGGACTTTTCTTCAACGTATGGAACAGATATAAATATATCTGCGTTCTGGACGATAACAACAATGTCTTATTCCTCACAGTAAAACGATCTATCCGCTTTCTTACTTTATGGCAGTCAGGGTCGAGAACCTCTACCACTTTAACTCAACTCACTTAATTATCACTTACATCTTGAACACGTGCAATAACTAGCTTTTATAATGACTTTAATCAGAATCGTGTACGCTTGACGACCTACGAGTATATCAAGCACGGCCAAACGCCATTCGCGTCGCCGAGCACGTGATAAGTGACTTTACTCTATAAGATGACTGAGTAAAGATGACTTTACTCTCGTGAATGTTTACGCAATTAATTCCGATATTCCTTGGAATTATCAATATAGTCCAGAATGAAATTTACCGTATGGCCTTTTTCATACTCTTTGCAATACGTGTTCGATATTTTATGATTATCGGTTTAGCAGTTAAGTCGTGAAAGCATAGCAAACAAATAAACAAACTTAAGGTAGCAATTCAGTTGAGATTACCTGAAAGAACCTTGCTTCGACACAAGGCACAAATGAGCCGGGTTGGCAGGAGTGAGTGAGTGAGTTTATTGGAAAACACCCTCCCCCCCCCAATTCTCCTGACTCTGGAGGAAGAGAACTTAAAGGGCGGCAACGTACGTGTGACTTTGGAGTTGCAGGTGTCCATTTGCGGCGGAAGTCACTTAATATCAGGTGACCCGTCTGTTCGTTTTCCCTTTCCGTAAAAGATTTAAAAGAAGTAACAATAATAAGGTTCAATAAAAGCTTCCATAAGTGTTAAAATCGGACAGGAATGTTTCCTTCATTTAGAATTCGTTCATCGGTCATCCTTAAACGACCACAAGGTGAACTATCATGTACAGCTGACCACTGATGAGAAATTTCGTAAAGAGCCTGTGACAATACCCACATACAACAAGAAAAAAAAAAAAGACGTGTGGCACTCGGGGACTGCAGCGGTAAAGCTATTGCATAGCATTTTGTATCAACTTATGCAATTATAATTATTTATTTATTTTATTTATGCAGTATTTCTTTTTCTTTGATATTAATTCAAGTTACACTTTTTGAGCGTGGTGACCGATAAGAAAACATTTTTTTTTCGTTTATTAAATAAAAATATTGAAGCATATATTACAATTTGTTTTTAAATAAATAAATAAAAAATATTATTATTAAATCAAATTACATATCCATGTAAGATTTTTCTGCATCATGTTGACGAAATTTCCTTTGACGTTCAGCATTTGATTTTGGTACTGTTTTGTTTTGTTTTTAGCGTGAGGTTTTTTTTCGTTACGGAATTTCTGGATTCGGTCCCCGCGCTCAAGGCCCTCGATAGAAGCTATGCAATAGCTTAAAAACCACAACATGTAGGTGAAGACAAGCTTACCTGAAATAACATGGTCCGGGTCCTTCCCAGAGCAGAGCGCCTGAGACCGGTTGTCGTGGTGGTTTTTAGTGGAAACACCACATACTCCTGGCTCCTGCGCCCCGAAGAGATGGAGATCCGAAGGGATTTTCCACCCCGTCAAGATATATATACATATATAAAATATAATTATAACTTTTCAACTTCATTGCTTGACTTACTGTCTGCCAGGCATGATCACTCAGCCCACTCACCTAGTAGCCTAGTTATTTTGAACATATACACTGACTTATTTCGCATCAATTATTATATGGTAACAAGTTTTATAATTAACTTATAATTATAGAATTGCGTTAGCAATTATAACAATAGCACACTATAACATTCCAAATCAAGCAAAATGATTCTTATAGATAATTGTGATTAGCAATAATGATTCTCCGCGTATTACTTGTCAAAATACAATAATAATATTTTAAAATTGTGTGTACGTAGATGGAGCTAGAGTAAAATACGACTAACAGCAATATGGTAAACCATATGTCAATCTTCACATTTTGCATGGTTAAAAAATTACGATATGTACTTGGATACAAGTAAAGAAAAAAAAACGTTTAAAATAAAAGATGAGTAGTTTCATACCACTAAAATTTTATCGAGACTACTTAAATGCATTATAATACTAGAGAATCTTTACCAAAAATGATTTTTAATAAAAAATGAACGGCAAATGTAACAGCGAAACCAAATCGAAATATAAGTGACTTATGTGACAATGGTAGGGCTCACTAACATATAAGGAAGGAAGAACATTGTGCTCGAGATAATTTAGTAGTTTATATTATCTACTATGAAGAAAGACAAAATATCTATAATTTGAGTTTGATATTTAGAATGGTATTTTAAAATTTGACACTGTCTTCGAATAAGCATGCAGTGTCTATCTACAACTTTTTTTTTAAGAAATGTAGAGTCACATCTATTAAGCCTGAATGATATAAGTTACATTATCAATTTTGTTACATATCTGTATTAAACTAACCAATAAGTTATTTTAATATAGAATACAATCAATCAAATTACATAATTAATTTTACAAATTTGAAATTTACAATTTTGTTTTTTAGCTTAATAATTAAGGTTATATCTATATAGGCTATCTAATAATGGATACTAGCAAGATAAAATCAATATTGCATAATCATATATTTAATTTAGGTAATGAACCAATTTGTTGCACTGACGTTACAGCGCTAAAATAATATCCTCTGGGTTTAGCAGTCAGGATGACGTAGACAACTGCGTCACTTAATACACAGATAAAAATCTGTGTTTTAATTATTCCTAAAATCTATGTCTAAAATAGATAAACTGTATGTGAAGTCAATTCCATAGCCTAGTTTTCATGAAGATCGGTGAATTGTATCAAAGTTTACTGACGTTAAATATGGCCATCCAACGTAATATTGATATGTTCTAATGGTTATGTGCACGATTATGAGATATTAATATTAATTGTTTGATTATGATAATAATCTTTATTATTGATTATGTGGCCCTGTACGTGGTTAGAGCTCTGTAGTCTTAACAAGCTCTGCTTAGTTTGAAACTAGATGGCGTCTAGGTCCGAAAATATTATTTTAATTATTATAGTTTCGCTATGTCGGGCCATCTGCTTGTGGTTAAGCGTTAAGACTGTCAAAATTAGTCCTAGTTTTGAATTTTAATATTAAACAGAAAACGTTTTGTTTTCCTGGGTATTTCTGCAAGCAAAAAAAGTAAATCCGATGGTGATTATTCATCACCACATATCAGGTAATTGGATTTTAATGGAATTTTCAATATCCATAGCAATTATTTTGTATTGAGTGTAGGCTACAATAAAAAGATTGTACAGTTATGGCACTAACTATTACTATTGCTTAATATTTATGTTAAAAGCTTTTTTAACTCAATCTATCTGTAAGAGACAGTAAAATATTGAGTTATGGTTTTATTTAAACTATTTTGTAGTGATTATGCTACAAACAGATACAACTGAATTTCTTATTCAAAAATTATTTCGGTTTTTAGCATAAAATTATTTTGACCCTACTCATAAGGGTGTATCTTAGGTTTGGCGGCGTCCCTTACATACAGGCTGACCTAAAAACCCAAGATTTTTATGTGGTACCATTGCAGATAAGCCTGCAGCGATATGATGTTACTGTAGGTCTTAAAGAAACAAGTATCGTGGAGAAACATATACATTTACCGATGCTAGCTTGAATATTCTTTCTAGCATTCTAAAAATATAAAATAAATATAATACTCGTATTTAAAAAAAATATATTTGTAAAATAAAAATGTTGAAGCTGTCTGCTTTTTTTTGTTAAGAGTTAACTTCTGCGAAATTTTAAATCTCCCAGGTGCATGACAGACCTGTGAAAACGTAAAGAAAATTATTTCCAATTTACGTTGTTTTGTAGGTAAACATAAACTATTGCGCCTATTAATGTCCCGAATACAAAATTTTGTATAAGCGACCTGCCAAGTACAGTGCTTGGCATAAACTTGATAACTCGCCTAAGGCGTGGTAGCAGTGCGGTAGGACCATGTAATATGGATATTATTTACTCGGCAAATGTTTAACTGTAAGCTTATTCATACTCTGAATAAAGAAAGTAACTGTTTGAGTTTGTTGTGGTTAATTTCACAGTACCTGTGCTGCATGGTAAATAAGGTTTACCTTCCTGAACATTATGGTGCAAGTTTCCATTAATAATTTCGTTTCATACACTATTAATTACCTTTAAACTTTCCAAAGGTTGGAAAGTGAAGTACTTGCTGTTGTTCACGGTCTCTTCACTATTTATTGACAGAAAACGAAGACGACACCTAAATCGAAATTCTTATTTCCATACATGTATTATGCGTATAAAAATAACATAACACAACACAAATAAAAAAAAAACTGTGAGTTATTAAGTTGTTGTTATATCACAGTAATGTTCTTTAGTGATTGCAAATGTATTTTGGTAAAAAAATTTTTAAAAGCACTATCTCGGAACGTCAAGCTTGTCACTTGAAAATCAGACAAAAAACTTCAAGAACTTCTTGAAATACTCGTAGAACTATCGACATACAAGTTTTGCTGAATGGAATCTTCGGTACGACCTTCAAAACTTAAACCGACTTCAAAAAAAGGAGGAGGTTATCAATTCGATTGTATATATATATATTTATTTAAAAAGCGATAGGCTGAAATACCTTTTGTATAGATTATTACATACTGTGGCAACTTCCAAATACGATACCGCTGCCATCTAACGAACACACACCGAACTACGCAATACCCACTAATACTGGATGGTTCAATGAAAGTTCTCGCGCCAATTAGTACATATACAACTTTCCAACATCAACGGTATGCTAGGCATCTTGCCTGATTGTTAGATCCTCCCTTCTTGTTTATGGGACATGACACCCGTTCCTCAATATACAAAAGTAACTTAGGTATTAATTAATATGTAGTAGTTGGTTCACTAATTTACATGTTCAGAATGATGAAGCTTGCTAACAGTTCTTTATTTTTGTCGTAATTTTTGCAACCAATGTAGGTATTTTGTCGTACATAAAATACTTATTTAGCCTCTCTTAAAGAGGGAGCTTTTCAGTCAACAGTATTCAACAAACTTTGGCCTCCAGGAGCTCTCCGCAATACTAAACAGGCGACAATATAGTTTGTAATGACTGAAGGCAATGTTAAGTAAAATAAGTCATCAATGGTAAACTTTAATATTACGCGGTTCGTGTAAGTTCGAATTCCTCTAGAGAAAATAACATCACTGCAATAATTTTAAAGGAAAATTATTTTTATTACTTTTCTGTTTATATCTGAGATTAATTTATTAATTTAGAATAAGGATTAAATTGCTTTTGTGACCTGTTTGTGGTTTCAATTAGGCACATATAACAAAAATCAAAAGAAAAAGGATTTTTTTAAAGAAAGTAATGATTTTATCTAAAATTACAAAATCAGGGAAAAAAGTTACTTTATAGCAAAGACTTTAATAAAATGCGTAAAGATAAAAGAAAGAAAATGTTTACAGACTTTTTATTTAAAGAAAAAAGTTAAATAAGTCATTTTAAGCGATGATAAATGAATTAAATCAACTTACTTTGCCAGTTCGCCAAGCCGCTTATAAAGAACTCTGTAATTATTAGATTAAAAGAGACCGATTTGATTCTACGGGACCTTTATCTTTGTTTGTTCTCACTTTCAATTTATTTTTAAAGAAATTCAGATAGCCACAATCGTACACTGAGTTGCCGCTTCAGATAGCCGCCAACTTTATTTAAAATCTGTACTAATTAAAACACTTAAATGTTTATTTGTTCGTTAGTAATCAATCAGGCTAGAAAAAATATTTTACAATGGATTACCTTATTCTCTTAAAACGGTTGAAGGATACTGCATAATATCATGCTACGAACACCAGGATCGCAGCAGTGACGGAGTCTCCGTGTACAACTACAATGGGTAATGTAGAATATTCTATAGGGGTTTTAGTATATACGACTTGTAATGTAATGTCGGCCGTAATGTCCCTCCAACACAAAGGGATTCTTCGACAAGGCGAGGTGATCATGCCTGTCGGGCCGCGACCCAACCGTTGATGTTAGGAAGTTGGATATTATGCTAATCGGCATGACAATACTTATACTGCGATACAGGATTAGCAGTTACTCGATTCGATGGGTCTTTGTTAGGTGGTGTTGTAGTATTTTTCTTTGTTTCACTGTATGTAGAAATCACCACAAACTAATCAAATAGTTATTTTTACGCTATTTGGAATGTTTTAAAAGAAAGTATCTTACCTACTTCACTAGATTTAGTTAATAGCAAGGACAATTATATTCTTTAAGTATTGACAAGTACAATCTAATAATTCCCCTGACAAAAGACGTAAGCTTCTAGAGTAAAATGCGTCTTATCTCGCTACTACGTACTAGATGTATTCACTACAATAGCTTAGAGAACTACCCTCAATAATAACCACAAACAATGGAAACGTCATATTATTCATCTGCTATCCTGTCGCTGTCATCGTTCTTTGTTTATATCATTTCATCCTCTCTGTGGTAAACGTTCTTGTGTATAATCCAAATAACTGGCAAAATAAATATTTTCCGAGCTATGTGCAGTATCGTGTTACTTTGACTAGATTTCCAAAAATTACTATTTGCAGATGACGTATTTAAAATCTCTATTTTTATTGAATAAAAATGTTTTTACACATAGGGCTAATTAGCTAATATTATTTCGACTAGGAAAGCTTATCTTAAGGATATTTGTTTTATAGTCATTGATTTGGTATTACACAATTCCGACTTCGTGAGCTCTTCGTTCTTTGTTCAAACAGTACTACTCTGAAATGCGCTCCCGCTCAAAGTCAGGAAGTCTACAAACCGCTTTATTTTCAAAAAGAAGGTACATGATCTCCTTTTTAACCAAATGACAGATCTATCTAATCGATAGAAAGCTCATATTCCGGTCTCCATAGCGTGTAAATATCATATATCTATATAATTAAATATGTATGTATGTGTATGATTGTTTATGTGTGTATTTATGATGTGTTGTGTTGTATATGAGTATGTATAAGTTTGTGTATGTAGCGAACTGTTACATATATTTCATTAATTACTAAATATATTAAGACGTAACCTCTGTGCACCTACCTTACAAGATTTCTACACCACCCAAAGGTTGACTTTAAGAGAATGCCTTGGGCATTAAGTTCGCCGATGTACAAAAGTGCATAAAGTTATATAAATAAATAAATAAATTGACACTTAAGGTAAAGAAAGTACAAGTAAAGTAAATTCATATTTAATTCTGCCGTTAGTGTGTCATTGCAATGTAAACGACTGCTTCGATGTTTGTTTTCATAGATTTCAAACAATTTAAAGTTGATGTAACTACATGTATACAAAAGTAATTGAACAATAAGAATAATTTACACAACCAATTAAATACTACAAATACTGTTGACATCATAATTTCAGTTGCAGAGAACATCCGCTAAGAACCGGAAGAATAACCGGGTACCTAATCTTCACCTTTAACACCGTACATTTTTAATAATCTTAAAGTATAAACCTACCCATATAATAAGTTAGCAAACAATCCGTGGATCCCACAATATTCACTCGGACATTTTTTATCTAATTCCACTAACTTTACCTTTGTTCTTCATCCTCGGAATAACGAAGTTCTAAAGAACTTTTCAACGTTCATCGTGATAATGCAGTATTTTTATCTGCTTCATTTATAAATTAATATCTATGAAAAATGGAAGCCGGGACGTAAGTTATCTTAACTTTGTATACTGCAATGAGGAAATATATGATTTTCTTAAATTTTTGGGAACATTTTCACGAAAATTTTGTTTTCGATTACAGGTTTTGCGAAGGCATTTTTTTACTAACTAAAGAATAATAAAGAACATTAAATATTATGATAATATCTACCTATTCTACAAAAAAAAGCCGTGTGGTGTCGTGGGACACCCGATAGGAACAAAGTTGTGACGATCGAGTAAAACTGATTTGACACGATTTTAATTACAACGCCATCTATGAAAGCGGCTATTACCTACATATTAAAAACAATTAAAACAATTTATACATTGGTAAAATCTCCTTGCGAAATGATTTCCTATCTATTCGATAGATGGCGCTGAATGTCTGACAAGATGACACGAAAATAAAGAGCAAAAAGCCAACATCACGTGGTATTCCCAGGCGGTCACCACGCCCGATGTTGCTTAACTTCGGTGATCGGACGAGAACCGGTGTATTCAACATGGTATGGACGTTGGCGAACGTTAGAGCAAATTTAATGTATGGTATCCACAGTTAGACGTCAATTTATATTAAAAGTGTCGTTCCAAATTTTCGTACGAATTTTTTCCGTCTAGCCCCCTTTCACAACGCGCGATAAGGAACTTCGTTCCAAAATGTCCATAGATAATATAGACACTTTTGCTATTTAATAGCAAAAGTTAATTCATTCATTCATCATCTATACTATGAAATTACATATATTTATAAAAAATATGATCACATGTTTTAATTTAATACATGCAGTACCGATTGAGATATCACACATTATCCGTGTGGTGACGGATTAAGAATACGAAGTGTCAACAACCCTATTCATTCCGTGAGTGTCGTAAGAGCCGATTAAGGGAACAAATTACACAGGACAACAGCACTGCAAAGAGAAGGAAAACTTGACACAAACCCTATACCATCCCATACGGCCAGTGTGGTTTTTGGTAGGTATAATATAAAAACATATAGACTATCGCCAAACGGTTAGGTTTTTGGGCATAATTAAAACTTCTGATTCGGTATGTTGTCAGACTATCCATCCCTGATTTTGTTTGCTTTGCATTTGAAATTGCTTTATATTAATTCGTAATAATTTTGTATGATCCTCTTTTGGTACAATATCATAGTCGAGGCGACAGAGAACATTATAAATTATTTAAAATTTAAAACAAAATGAAGTAGAAGATCTCATATTGATAATTTTACTTAGTTTCTATACATTCTAGTGTTCAAGTTCAACTACTTTTAAAATACAAGGAGGTTATAAGTATAATTGTCATTGTCATTGAAACGATGTCATTGTAATTATCGTACACAGGCAAGTTCCCTTTGATGTGGGCATTCTTACAGATGTGAGAACAGAAGTTTCCAGAATATACCAAAACTATCAATTCAAATTCGGTTAGTATTAGCATAGATTCTGTAACTTTCATAATTTCCTATTGCTTGTACTTTGCATCACATACTGGGTAAACGTCCGTCGACCCTCATCATTAAAAGTTAGACAGTTATGTCAGCCTGTATTGAATTAATGTTCCACTGCATCATTATACAAGAGTAGCAAGATCGGAATATTATGTTTTTTCTTCTTTTGTAAACACCAAAATAGAATTTACATTAATATTATTTAACGGGAATTAACGCGATCTCTTATTTAGGGTATTACATACCTCTGGTTTGCCAGAGCAGGCACGTCACGTCAGGCAAACCAGAGGTATGTAATACCCTAAATAAGAGATCGCGTTAATTCCCGTTAAATAATATTAATTATCATGGAACGCGAAAGTTTAAAAGTTAGTATAGAATTTACATTTTGGGTTATATTTTTTTAAGATATACTAATAAGGTTATTTAATAATAACGTTTTTTTACATAGCTAATTTTTTTTTTATAAGAGTAATTATTTTAAAGAGATAAATGATAGCCGTTAGATTTTGGATGTTTAATAAAGCGGCGACTTGCGATCAAGAGGTCGTGAGTTCGAATCCTGACCAGACACTACCGACGTGAACCCACTCCTAACACAAGCAATTTAGCTTAGCGGTAGGGGTTAACGGGAATACTAGTAATGTAGGTTGCTGGTAAACATTAAAAAACAATCAAAATTTTAAAATAAGTCTCCGACTATACCTTCGGTCGTCCATCTTTTCTTTAACAATTTAGAAAAAAAAAACTATTTACTTGATAGTATCCAAGTACACAAAAAATATACAAACGTCCATGTACACATATACGTGTTTTGGTATTACTCGTCTCGCCTCCTCGTAGGAAACCTTATAAATGACTCTACACGTTAAGAAAAACAGTTTAGGCCTCTTAATGAACTTTTCATCACAATTTTGGTTTTTATTCATCTATTTATTTGTTTCTTTATATTAAAATGATACTCTCATATTTAAGAAACAAACTCAAATCACAATGATGTGCCACTTTCAAAACTCTGTTACTTGGTCAAACTATTATTATTATATATCGTCGCAGATTATATAGGATTTCAAGTATAAGATAGGTCTAGCTTAATGAACTTTTCATCACAATTTTGGTTTTTATTCATCTATTTATTTGTTTCTTTATATTAAAATGATACTCTCATATTTAAGAAACAAACTCAAATCACAATGATGTGCCACTTTCAAAACTCTGTTACTTGGTCAAACTATTATTATTATATATCGTCGCAGATTATATAGGATTTCAAGTATAAGATAGGTCTAGGTTTCAATGAAAACTGCACAGATGGCGTAGTGGTTTAGGCGGTCGCCACGCCGCTTACTACTACGCTAAGTGCTGTGGGTTCGGACCCCCACATGGGACTACACTTTGTGTGATCCACAAATTGTTGTTCTGAGTCAGGGTGTTCTTTGTGTCCGTTTCATGTATGTTTGTAAAGTCCCCCGCAACACAAGATATAATTGTTCCTAATGCGTAAGTTGTCTTAAAAAAAAAACTTCTTTTTACTATGTTAGCTTCATATTATAAACTAACCCAATGTCAAAAGCTCGTAGAGCGATAATCTGGTGTCGTAAATAGGAAGATATTCTTGGATATGCTTTTTTTCATGGAAGATTTTTATGTCCCCCCCAACCAGGCAGACATCTGATGGAAAGTGCCTACCGCCACCCATAAACGCCTGCAACTAATTGTATATACCTCTTTAATCATTGTTATAGGCATGAGTTTTCATAAATTGTAATCTGTTTAATATTTAAATCCCTAGAAAGGAATAGATGTCGTACATGTTATTTTCAAGCAAATGGATCGGAGGAATAAGTGCGAACAACATATAATTATTTTTCTTCAACTCGGTGTACAGAAATTATCTACATCTGTATATTACTAATTAAAGAAACTTATTTGTACCTTTATAAACCAATGTGGCACACGATAGCTTGTCATATTTGGAATGATTGATGTTTATAAGTAGAAGAAGGACAAAAAACTATTATAAACAACGCTTTTTTGACGATAAAATGTTTTGTCTTTTGAACTTATAAAACATTATTTCAATGTACGTCCGTGTAGTGACGGATTAAGAATACGGAATGTCACTACCCCAATTCATCCTGTGGGTGTCGTAAAAGCCGACTAAGGGCGCAAAACAACTCAGGACACAAGCACTGCAAAAAGAAGGAATACTTGACACAAACCCTTTACCAACCCGTCTGGCCAGCGTGGTATAGTAGGCCAAAACCTCATTTCTAAGGAGAGCCCTATGTCTAGTAGTAGACTATTAAAGGCTGTTGATGAAAACTTGATTTTTAGCTTTTAAATTCGGATAGTGACAAAAGAGTGCTTTAAGTTTTTTTAAACTATAATTTATTCTTGCTTTTTAGTCGTTAATGCTGATCCTGATCAGGATGATCGGTCAAATTTATTAAGTTATTGTAATGTTATCGGTCCTTGATAAGTGTATTGGTATTGGTATTGGTTGTGGGCTTCGGTTTCCGCATTTAGACTCAGAGTGGTCCTTTATGCGTCGAGGATTGGTTGACTAGGTGAGCCAACCAAGCTCCTTCCAGAAGCGCAGAAGCCTCCTGGGGCGTTCACAGGCTTCTAGGAGCGACTTTATATCAGGAATGATACTTGCCCGTTGTGTGGCCACTCCCTCGCATTCCAGGACTACGTGGGCGGCCGTTTCTTCAGCTTCCAGACATCCCCTGCACAGGGGACTGTCCGTCGCATTGATTATGAATAGTTGTCGGTTCAGGGCTAGATGTCCTGTAATAGTTCCGACAACCATTCTGAGTTCCGGTCTGCTAAGACTGATCAATCTGCAGGTGAGTCGTGGTGTGACTTGATTCAGCACCAGTTTGGACTGTCTGCAGCCGGGTGAGTTTTTCCACCTCCGGTTGTGTGCTTCACAGGTCCGTTGCCTGACCCAGCATCGTATTTGATTAAACGATATGGGCAGGAGTGGCGTTGGGCCAGAGGTTGGGGTTGCCGAGCCCCTCCTTGCCAACTCATCTGCGGCATCGTTCCCGTGTGAGTTACTGTGCCCTTTAATCCATTGGAGGAGTACCCCATTGAATATAGCGAGCTGTTCCAGTGCTTGGTGGCATTCGAAGACAATACCAGAGGTCATTGTGTTGCCCTCCAGTGCCTTTAAGACGGCCATGCTGTCGGATATTATTCGGATGTTGTAGTCCTTGATACCCCTTGACATGGCCGTTGTGGCAGCGTAAGTTATTGCCACACATTCACATTGAAATATGGAACTGTGTTGGCCTAACGCTAGTGATTTGTTTATATTTAGGTCTTGCGAGAAAACTCCGGCTCCAGTTCCTGACCTAGTCTTGGAACCGTCCGTGTAAATTCGGACTTCGTTAATGCCGGATTGATCTCGGTCATTTCCATGTATCTGGATGTAGTATCTTCTTGTGAAGATATGGTGTTTTGGGATTCTATCGCATGGAGCTGCTATCAGTGGTTCGTATTCCACTAATTGATCCCATAATTTGGAGTGCGATCCCTCACTTTTGTGCCATAGACCCAGGTGTTTGAGTCTAATGATCGCCATGGCGGCCTCCTGCTGTATGAATAGATCCAGGGGTGGCAGACCAAGAGCCACC
This sequence comes from Arctia plantaginis, assembly GCA_902825455.1. Classification (NCBI taxonomy): domain Eukaryota; kingdom Metazoa; phylum Arthropoda; class Insecta; order Lepidoptera; family Erebidae; genus Arctia; species Arctia plantaginis. Next base: position 620,681 of record CADEBD010000294.1, read on the forward strand.
TCCAGTGCGGCAGTAGGCGTTGTGCGCATACAGCCAGTGACCGCGGAACATGGAAGTCGCTGGAATTGCTGCAGTTTGTTTATGACGGTGCTAAGCTCTGTTCTCTGCCACCAGACAACAGCACCGTAAGTGATTATTGGTCTTATGACTGTCCTGTATAGCCATAAAGTGATTTTGGGTGATAGTCCCCAGCTTTTGCCGAGTAGCCGCTTGCATTGGCAGAAAATAATGCAGGCTTTATTCAGTTTTTCATCGAGGTGCATATTCCACAGGAGTTTACTGTCCAGTATTACTCCTAGGTATTTGACCTCTTTGGTAAGAGTAAGTTGTGTTCCAAATAGCTTAGGAAGTCTGAGATTTCCTAGGCTGCGTTTGTTTGTGAACATGATCATCTCTGTTTTGGATGGGTTCACTGTCAGGTTGTGTGCTACGCACCATTGTTCCACGATCTTCAGTGCAAGTCTCATTTGATCGCATGTAATGCTCTCAAAAGGACCGCTGATAAGAATAGTAAGATCGTCTGCATAGCCTATTGTGAGGAATCTTTGGTCATTAAGTTGTGCGATGAGCTCATCCACAACAATGTTCCATAGAAGAGGGGAGAGTACACCGCCCTGGGGGCAACCTCTAGCCACCACTCCTCTAGTCACTTCGCTCACAGTGAATTGAATAGCTCTATATCTTAGCATGCTATCGATCCACCCTGAGATTGTGGAATCAACACCATGCCTAGATAGAGCTTGGCTAATGCTGGTGAAGTTGGTCTTGTCAAAGGCTCCCTCGATATCGATAAAGGTAGCCAGTGTTGACCTTTTGTGATTTAGATTGTCTTCTATATATGAAACAACTCGATGTAGGGCAGATTCTGTTGATTTACCCATCGAGTATGCGTGTTGATTGAGGTGTAGAGGGTGACTGACTAACGCAGTTTCCCTGATTTCCCTATCTATTAGCCTCTCGAGAACCTTTAGTAGAAAAGATGTGAGACTAATAGGTCGGTGTGATTTGGGTTGTGTGTAGTCACCTTTACCAGGTTTGGGGATGAAGACTACTTTGACTTCTCTCCATTTCAAGGGGATGTACTGATGCGCCAGGCAGCCCCTATAAATTTTTACAAGATGGTCCAGTAGTGTCATATCACACCATCTCAGTAGGCCTGGGAAGACACCATCTAGTCCTGGCGCCTTGAATGGTAGGAAGCTGTTAATTGCCCATCTTAGTTTGTCATGATTGACAACTTTGCGGGCCGTATCCCAGTCTGTATCATCTGGTGGTTTTTCCCATCTGTCTTCCCATTTTTCCATCACATCTGAAATGCGACATCCAGGGAAGTGTGTTTTTAATAACAGCTCTGAGGCTTCCGAGTCTGTTTTGGTATACTCACCATCAGGCTTCTTCAGTGAGCCAAGATTGTGATCGCCTCTACTACACAGTATGCTTTTGACTCTATTAGCCTGGTTGTTGTTTTCTATGTTAGTACAGAAGTTTCTCCAGCACTCAGTTTTCCTGGTTCTGATTCTCTTCTTATATTGTTGTCGGGCCTGCGTGTAGGCATCCCAATGTTGGTCTAATCGCGAGTTTTTTGCTTTATTGAACAACTTTCTCACTTTACGACGTAGTCTTTCCAGTTCCGGACCCCACCATTGGTGTTTGTTCTGTGGTCCAGTTCTGGGTGTGGAAAGTGGGCATGTTTGTTCAAAGCTATCGATCAGTGTCTGTGTAAGGTTGACAACATGACTGTCAATGTCCTTAACAGTCCCCGTAGCATATGTTGGGTTGATGCTTCGCAGATTCTCCGCAGTAAGATGTTCATACCGTTTCCGGTCCATCGTGCGGGGATTCCGTCGGGGATCGGGTAGTTTAAGTTTCATTTCAAAGTTAAATTTGATCCAGCGATGGTCTGAGCACGATGCTTCGTTCGAAACATGCCAGTTCGATATGTGTTGCGATGCGTGCTCACTTGCTAAAGTAAGATCAATTATAGTTTGGGCCCTGGATGTGACAAATGTCGGCTCCGAGCCCACGTTGATAATGTTAAGGTTAGTTGATAATAGGAACGATACAAATTCCTCACCTCTCCGGTTGTTGCTCCTGCTGCCCCACAGCGCATGGTGCGCGTTGGTGTCGGCAGAGATGATCAGCTCCAGACCCTCACGCTCGCAGTGGTGTGCCAGCGCAGCCAGCTCCGGAGTGGGGATGTCAGCATCGCCCGGCAAGTAGGCTGATGCTATCACCACGTCAGGAAGGTTTGATGAGGGTTCCTTTAACCTAATAGAGGTAAGGTCTCTGGAACAGAACTCGGTCATTAAGGTAGTACACGCATGTTTTGGTGTATAAATACAAGTGCGCGGGTTATCAATGGTAGTGTTGAGAAGTATCTTACCTCCAATATTGTTTAGACCGCAGATCCTGCCCTTCCTAATCCACGGCTCCTGGATTAGGGCTACGGTGTTGGTTTTTACCTCCAGCTCTCTGCGTAGGTTAGCCGTTGCTGTATGGCTGTGCTGGAGGTTGGTTTGGATGGCTATAAGGGTGTTATGGGGGGGTGCAGACAGCGCCATCATCGCTGTTCAGCATGTCCTCTATGTCGTCGAGGTCACTCTCGCCCACCGGTAGGTCCTTCAACTCCTCAGGAGGTGGACCCCGGCAGGCTGTCTCCTCAACGGGCATCAGAGGATCCCCTCCATTGCCGTCCTTACGGTGTTGTGGGGCCGATTCTGGCTCCTCGTCTGGGTTAGTTGGTGGGGCGGGACGTTCATCGAGGAAGCGAACGTAGAGGTTACCCAGTTTGTAGTATACTCTACGCTCGCTAGCCTTGAGCTTCACGACGTCCTCTTCTGGGATGCCGAGCACTAGGAAGAGACATTTCTTTTCCTCCTGCGCCTCGGCATGGTAGAGGGCCCAGTTGGCCACATTGTACTGGCTATTCTGATACCTTAGCCTCGTTTGTATACGGACCAGTGTATCATCTGGTCCGATTTGTGGTACCAGGAGTCCAGCCTTGATCCTTCTCGGGATCTCAGACTGCCTCCTGACGACCAGTTTGGTGCCTTCACGTGGTGATGGGATCCTTACCAGGGATCGGCGAAGCCACTGTAGGGCATATTCGTCATTGCACCACATCTTAAGGGCGCCCTCACTGTAGAAGGCCTTGCCCCTAAACTGTGGCGCAGCGACGGGTGCGCTTGACGTGCCGGGCGAGAAGATCTCCTCATCTAGCACGCCCTGCAGCTGGCCCTCGATGTCCTCTGCCTGTGCCTTGGTGAGGTCGTGGTAAGGCTCCAGCATGACCGCGACGCAAAGGTCATTCGCCTTTAGTGCGTCGGAGTAACTCGTGGAGCCGGTCTTTGGCAGCGGTTTGAATCGCTTGCCACTGCCCTGGGGAGTGCGAGACTCGTCCGGGCGAGTTCTTTTGACGGGCTTTGTTTCACTCGAAGGTTTCCCTCCACGTGTCGCTCGTCTTGCCCGTTTACCCTGTCCAGGTTGACCCTGCCTAGAGGGTACTTTGGCCGCTACAGGCGTCTTGGCAGGTGGCGCCCCCACAGGAGTACACTTCCCCGTGGCTTGACTTTCGTCTTCGCCTCGGGGCAGCACATCACTGGCGGGGGCAACGTGGGCCCCTTCGGGCCCTTCAGCGACTTCAAGCCGCTTACTTCCACCCGAGGTCAGACACCGTGCTTGCCTTTCCACTCGGGCTTTCGCCCTGTTGGCGTTACGGGTCTTCTTGGACGGGTTCGGTTTTTTCGACGCTCTCTTCTTTGTCCTTACCAGGCTCCAGCCGGTTTCTTCCAGGCCGGGTCCCGCAGGTACGGGCATTGCTGCCCTCAAAGAGGAGAGGTCGATGGTCGACACTGGCTCCGTATTCTGGTTAGACACCAGAGGTGTCGCCAGAGTCGTGGATGGCGCTGCGGTCGGGTTGTTTGCCTGAGCAGCAGCCGAAGGTGTGTTTGCCGGATTCACCCTTGGGTTGTTCACCCTGGGGTCAGCCGGTTGGTGGTTTAGCCTGGCACTTGGGTTGTTCACCCTCGGTGCCGGCTTGGTGGTTTTTTTTGTACGTGTGTTTTTAGTATCCATGATGTGTTTGGTATACTATTCATCTCCTTGTCCTTCCACCCTCCTTGGAGCCCTCAAGTGGGGACGCCGCGGCAGAAGGCACACGACGCCAGAAGTAACAAGGAAATATAGAGCTCCCTCCCTGGCAGAAGGCAGGCCGAACTAGGTAGGAAGACTTGGTCGTCCCACCCGTCGTCCACCCCCACCAAGGAAGAGCTCTCGCCCAGCAGCCCTCTGACGGGATACTACAGCCGATTGACCAAAGGTGGCTAGCCTTCAGCCTCCCGTGTAAAGAGAAATCCAGGCCGAAGCAGTGTGTTGCCTTTCAGCTCAACTACCAGGATCCCTTCATCCTCCCTTACGGGTCCCCGCACACGGCACAAACATGCGGGTGGTTGCCCCCCCTCCCCCTCACTCTCAGTCTTTGTTGATAGTGAGGCCGCAGGCACCAACCACTTAGTGTCCGCAGTAGGTGTGGATGGGATAGGAAATGGGAAAGGATAGGTTTTGTGGGATGGAATTGCGTCTGGGTGTTTCTGTTATATCTGTTTCGTAGGGAATCAGACCTAAAACAGGCGGCAACCACGGGAAGGATGACACCCAGACTTGCCATGGGGATCTACACGACTGTTGCGCTCTCCCCCATGACCATTCGCCGTGCACGCCCTCCGGACAGGAGGGCGTACCAGGATTGGATCTGCTCCAGGCGATCTTGGCCTATTGGAGCACACCCAACCCCGCCCCCTTGATAAGTGTACAAAGTTTCAATTTAATTCGATGTTTTGAAGTGGGTCAAAATCACGTTCGAAGATTCCGTTACATTCATAGATACATACAGGCATACCAAGTTTATAAAAACGTTTATAAATACACATATTGTTGTTATAAGTTAATACCAATTGACTTTAAAAATAATGTAGTAGTTTTCGTATTGTCTTGCTACGACAGTCCAAAGGGAGTTCTTTGTGTCCGTTTCATGTATGTTTGTCAGTCCCCCGCAACACAAAAAAAAAATACACACAATGGTACTTAACCAAACAATATAAATAAAGGTACTAACTGCATAAGTCAAAATAATCAGTACTTAATTCAATAGGAACATATGACTTTAATTATGCTTTCCTTAATAGCGTTGGTACTGATTGCCGTCAGTGTTGCCAACCTGGCCACACTTAGGAACGGAAATGGTACCGCTTATTACTTCTGGGAACAGATGTTGATACAATTTTGAGCTACGACGGCTTGCGTGCCCTACTATTTCTCCGTGTGTCCTCGGGTTAACAGAGGTATGAATTCAGAAAGGCCTAGAGACAGATGGTTATCCAAAACCTTGAGGATGTCATTCATTCACATGAGTTTGGATAACCATGTTCAGACATTTGAAAAGCTTTTGAATTTATACGCCATTGAAATACATGCAATATACAAGTCGTCGCCGAATGTATGCAACAAAATAAATGTGTTGACTGAGTAAACTTAAACGAAAACGTGATTTCATAATAGCCCTTTTCTTAAAAAAAAGCGTGTTAAAAAGATTAAATATGACTTCATAATGGATTCTTTCTCCTAGTCTGTAACTTTGGAAGAAATTTTAACACCTTAGAAGTAATTATAATTTACCCACTTTCATCACATACACAAAATTATAGCATTAAATTAAATGCGTACATTGCTACTTAATAAAGATAATATACAGTATTTTTAATTATACTGAATGCCGTCATATTCGGACTAAATGAAAAACAATGTGACTAGTTGTAAAAAGTCAACAATATTGGTATAATAAATCTTCCAATTTATTCCATTTAGTTAAAAAATGAAACGATAAAACATGTGTCTCCTCATGCACGTCACAATGTAACAGATGGGACAATGTTTCACGTAATATAATTTACCATACTTTCTGATTTTATTTTATGTGTCATTCTGAAAAAGACGAGTGCATACTTTTGAATATGTAGATATAGATAGATATACTCGTATAGTACTTAAACTTCTTTAAGGGTTCTGTAGTCCTTACAAGGAAACTATAATAGTTGCACCATGTCTGTGGGTCTGCCCGTTTGTCCGCGGCTTAGCGTTGATATTGTTAGTACTAGAAAGTTTTAATGAGTATATGTAATAATTACGCCGACAAACATAAAATATATCGTAGGTTAGTGGTGCTCATTTAGTTTAAAAATAATATTTATCCTTATTGTTCTCCAATAATTTATGTTTTTCGTTCTCGTTTTAAGTTATCCTTAAAAGAAGTATGCATTTTTCTGCAACGTCAACTTTATCATTTTCAATTAACATTAGCTAACAAATCAATACCGTGAGTATTATACACTTGAGGACGATAGGTGTCTATGTGTGTTTTTTGATTTATTCATCAAAACGCGGACCGCGTTTAAAACATTAGCTCGTTTTGTTCCAAAGTATGCACACATTAAACATAAACTTTAAGTAGTCATATAGAAAACAGAAGTAACAAAATATTGTAGCTGGTATTTATTTCAAAATGAATATTTTATCAGTGTTAAGTGTGTTACTTTTGCGGTCAACAGTATTTGATGTTACTATTACGTCTAATGCGATTCAGAATCAAAAGAGACTATTTGTTATACTATTCCTGTATAGAGAAAATCCGTGTACAGGTAATCCGCTTTCCCTTAACATCATTTTCGACCAATAATATTTAATCTAATGTATAAATAGTGAATAAATAAAAGTGCCTCAAATAATCCACTCGTGAAAGGGCTTTGGATATTTAATATTTTAGCCTCGTGTACTTAATGTGCAAGAACCAAATAAATGTTTTACAACTACTTCTAATTTTTTAAAGTATCTTTCGAAGATTGATTAATGTATCTCAGCAGATGTTAAGAATATTACGGAACGGACATAAACACAGTTGTAATCATGAAAACTATTATTAGGATTATTATCTAGCCGCGCTGAATCTCATACGTGATATGAGATTCAGCGCGGTGCAGGGTGACAACAACAGAACTTAACGACTTAAGCAATTGTGCCCCCTTGCAAATTAATGAGGTTCCTTCTATTTGAAAGTTAATCAAATGGGAATTTGATTAATTGCGTCATCATTTGTGAGGTCTAGCAATTAGGTTCTGCGGTTAGAGAATTCAGTAGTAATTTGGAAATGTACTCCATAGCCCACATTAGCTTCGTTCTCTATTATTTATCGATGGAGAATTGTACGTGTAACATAATATACTATTCCCACGGGGGATCTACAAAATATCTATATATTAATAAGCAAAGAGGATTCTTTGTACTCCATTTTAAGTATATTTTTTTTGTATTTTGCACGGATGTCTAAACTGAAAGTAGGTACTAAAGTTTATACGGAGATATGGTGTCGGAAGTAATCAACGTAACGAAATAAAACAGAATGAAAAAAAAAACAGAAATATTTTATTACACACGATCATGATTATAAAACTTACTTATACATTTCCATAACAAAAGTACAAGTCTTTCTTGTACTTTTGTCAGGAACAAGCACCTATGAGAATTTTCAATGATGAATCGGTCAAAGCAGAAGGACTACACAACTAAGGAAAATAGTATCGGTATAAATATACACTGACAAGATGAAATTAGATGAGAGTATTTAGTTTAAGAAAAAATAAACAACAGATAATTTGCCGGATTTCATAGTAATACGGGGGGGGGGGGAGGAGAGGACTTACAAAATCCCCCGTTGTAAGTCAGAATATGAAACGTATTATTTAGCGCTGAATTAATAGGAAGATTAAGAATTATTATACTTTCGCTTTTAGAATATAAAAGATGTGTATAAAAGTTGTAAACCAGGATGTATTCAGAGTATCATGTTTACAATTTTGTCTAGGCTGAAACAACTCTGTTACCACGAGTTTTATTTTTAAATCGATTATCAGTTATCATTTTCAAAGGTGAAGTATATACTATATGGTACAAGCCTGAACTGGGCTCTCATTTTGGTGAGACCGCGAGATGATTACTCCTTAGCTTGTAAATCTGAACTATATCTCCTAAAACCCAACTGTATATTTTGAAATTAAAGTTTGGTAATTAAGTCCATCATTGTGTTAGTGACTGGTTTAATTATACCTGAATAAATGTATTTTCTACTTCAACGCGGGTATTTTTCACACCATGCCATTTTTGACAACACTCAGGAGATCAATGCTGCAGAAACGAGGGTGATATAAAATTGTTTTAATGTTCTGGCACGATGGCAATTTCCTGTCTCAGTTATCTGGGGAACTTTTTCTCATAATTATTTATTATTCCATGGGAACTAAGAGTTTTTTACCCCATTAAAGCAATATTTGGCTATATTCGATCAGAATATACCGCATATACAAGATTATATGGTATATGAATACCATTCATGGTATCAGAGATAGGTGTTGTATTCGTTTCGAACGTAGGTAAGCGAAATAGAAAATTACCAAACACTACAATATTACGAAAATCGGTATGCATATATAATTTTTAATAAAACTTAATATGTACTTACATTTAAATAAAAATATTTTATTTTTATTTTTTTCTTATTCTCACAACACCATCTAGTCCCAAACTAAACAGAGCTTGTACTATGGGTACAATACAACTGATATAAATACATTTATATATATATATATATACATATACTTTTTTTTTTTTTTGTAAATAAATACATATTATACATAGAAACACCCTGACCAAATTAAACATTAAATGAGTATGTACACAAATGTTTGACTTGAGCGGGAATCGAACCCGCTTATGTAATTCTATGTCTAAAGATTTATACGCCCAAAACTTCCTTCTAAATTATAATAGTAGGAGTTTTTACCTTTGTTGAGCAAATAACTTTAAAATAGTTGTAATACCTTTGTTCCTAGTGTTTTTACCCATACATTAGCTATATATATATATATTTAGATATGTATTTAGGAGATTAGCGTGTTCTTTATAGCCAATCACTCCCTGTGTATTTGTAATGGTATTTATAATATAACATGATCACCGACGGGTCCTGCCCATGAAGCTTAAACTTTCTGAGAAAAAGACGTTCTGGTTCTACGTGTTTTAAATTCATCTACAGAGGTTTCATAAATGGTAGTGGCACGAGCGGCTCATTCTTTTGAAGATATAGGGTGAAGCGTTACATTTCTACGAGTAATTCCTTCCTCGTACTGACAGTCTTCTAATTATGGAAGTATATTCGTTGGGTGAAGTGTTCGTTTCATGTGGATGCTTCTAATTATGATGGTTGGAAATGTGGAAAGGAAAAAATATGTGTAAGGAAATGAATTTATTTTCCATTTCGTTATGTTTGTTTATTAAGTAAGAACATAAAAGCATGTAGTCGCAACGTATCTGATAAATTAGAACTTTAGTGTCTTAAAATTTATACTGGAGTCTATGTAAGATGAAAATTATTGTCAGTTTATTTTATTTTTTGATTTTTGTTTGTCACAACAATATTAACTTTCTTTCTTCTTGAGGTCGTAAAAACATTTCCATGTCAAAACAGTATGTTTTGCTGAGCGATGCGCTCTCTATGAGTCACAAAGGAAAGCAACCACGGATGACTTTTTCATTGCGACCGTTTTGTCACTTTTGCGAAAGTTACGCGAAGTTACACAAAGTGTGAAAATAGTTGTTACCAGTAGACTAAACAGTCACTTCGTATTACTCTATCTAAAGACTGGTATTTGCCAATATTATAAGCAACTAAACTATAATAGCTTATCAGAGCAAAAAACAATGTTTCCTTACCGAGATCTGAAAGCATCGGTCGGGGTTCAATACGTTTTGGAAAAGTCATGAAATTGGGTTTCGCTTTGATAGTTTAGAACAGAATAGAATGGAATAGGATAGAGGAAAGTAAATCGAAATGGAATGAAATATAAACTATATTTCGTTCTATTTCAACTGTTGAACATAATTTTAAAATTATGATTATTATTTGATGACAACTAAATCGCACGTACATAACTCTTAAATCATTTTTCCAGGCAAATCTTAGTATATTCGGAATGTGTTAATCGTAGTAGCAAGTATATAAAATCTTTCAAAACATTTTTGGAACGAAGTTCCTTATCGCGCGTTGTGAAAGGGGGCTAGACGGAAAAAATTCGTACGAAAATTTGGAACGACACTTTTTTACTAATATAAATTGACGTCTTTTTACCGAAATTTGCTTTAACGTTCGCCAACGTCCATACCATGTTGAATACACCGGTTCTCGTCCGATCACCGAAGTTAAGCAACATCGGGCGTGGTGACCGCCTGGGAATACCACGTGATGTTGGCTTTTTGCTCTTTATTTTCGTGTCATCTTGTCAGACATTCAGCGCCATCTATCGAATAGATAGGAAATCATTTCGCAAGGCGATTTTACCAATGTATAAAATGTTTTAATTGTTTTTAATATGTAGGTAATAGCCGCTTTCATAGATGGCGTTGTAATTAAAATCGTGTCAAATCAGTTTTACTCGATCGTCACAACTTCGTTCCTATCGGGTGTCCCACGACACCACACGGCTTTTTTTTTAAATAAATTTTACAACCTGTAACCTGTTTTACCTGTAAGACATTTATAAAAACATTTAAGATTTTCATTACATATTTAGGTATACCAGCTTTTACCCACGGCTCCGCCGGCATGTATATCGGTTATCGCGTTAAAAAGTAGCGTATGTTACTAGCTAATAATTGTGAATTTACAAGAGTAGCATTAAATGTTATTTTTTACAATATAAACATGTAATACGACAGGCCTGTCGGTCTGGTGGGCCGGGGGTCGGGGATTCGATTCCCTCCCGGGACGAGTAGTTGTGTGATAAGCGGGTTAGTTTGTGGTGTGTCTGGGGGTAGTTTTTCTGTGGTATGTGTGTTTGGAATTATATGTGTGTGCTTGTCGATCCGGCTGCCGTGGTGCGGGCTATGCCTGGTTTGGGATCTGACGGTCATGTGTTGGATAAGTGCGGTTGTTATTATTGTTAATGTAATAGGTTCTATTTATTACTATACATATTTTTAACAAAGAATGGTCGCAATATTGTATTAGGGACATAACCTGTTAAAATAATTGTATTGTGTGTCATAAATAAATAAAGGAATAATGTAGCTTTCCTCTGGTGAAAGCATTTTCAAAATCGGTTTAGTGGTTTAGGCGTGAAAACGTAGCAAATAAACAAACTCACTTTCACATTTAGCTTTTGCCCAGGGCTCCGCCCGCGTATATGTCGGTTATCGCGGTAAAAAGTAGCCCGTGTTGCGGTAGCGGTGAAAAAATTTTCAAAATCCCTGTAGTGGTTTAGGCGTGAAACTCACTTTCACATTTGTGATATCAGCATGGAAGTATGGATAATATAGTATTAACAGATAAGAGTACTAAAAATTTATCTAAAATAAAAGCCAGTATAAACCCAAAAAAAACCTTAATTTTCTTTGTAGAATTAACGTGTTCATCAAACGCAACCTACCTTATGGAAACCAGATACCGTAAATACTCTACATTATATTATTTTTGTTTTACCGGCACTAGACTAACAGAGCTTTTTACCGTGGTGTTTTAAATATTAAAAAGAAACCCTTGTTTTCGTTTCCTCTGCCTTTCTCCTTTGAAATACTCCCAATTTTCCTAACTTTCTTTCTCCGTGTGCCCGGTTGACGTCAAAACGCTATCCACTACCATATGAGTAGCACTAAATTATATTTGGCAAAGTATCTGCCTACTTTTCGGGAATATAGGCTTAAGTGTGTGCTTGGGTGTATTTATGTGATAAGTCTATCGATGTATAAACACAGATTGAATAAAATAATATTGTAATATCAAGTTTTTCATATATATTGTAATATCACTTTATATTAGGTCTTTAACTATGAAATTGCCGTTTTGTATGCAATAAGTGAAAGTACTTATTTTTTCAAACTTTTTTATTTCTGTTATTCGAAGTAATCACCCCATCACAAATTTTGGAAAAAGTAATAGTCGGTAGGTGCAAGGTCTGGTGGCCACATCTGCAACCAGCTTTGGTCCTACCGACCTTGCACCTACCGACTATTACTTTTTCCAAAATTTAGACATCTTTTTAGTGGGTAAAAAATTCAATTCCCGAGAGGCAGTACAAAATGCCTTTGAAGAGTTTGTTGCCTCCCGTCCAGCTGATTTTTACAAGAAGGGCATCAATAAACTGCCAATGCGTTGGCAAAGATGCGTCGATTGCATGGGTGATTACTTCGAATAACAGAAATAAAAAAGTTTGAAAAAATAAGTACTTTCACTTATTGCATACAAAACGGCAATTTCATAGGTAAATACCTATTATATATTGTAATATCACCAGTCTTTAGATAGAGTTCACGAGTGATTTTACTACAAAGTGACTGTTTAGTCTACTGGTAACAGATATTTTCACACTTTGTGTAACTTCGCGCTTTCTCAAAAGTGATATTACAATATTATTATGACTATACTATACTATTCTTATATTGTCATAAAAAGGAAAATAACAGTGAGTGACACAGAGTATGTTAAAACTGTTAATTAATACAGATTATAAGAAAATTGTATTTAATTCTTATCTTTCTTTATAGGTAGGAATCCTCCCAGCCATCACACCCATCAAAATTAACTGTTGTCATTATTTTTAGGTTTCCTTGCCACATAATGAAAGAAGAAATCTTTGAAGGATTACTTCATTATCCGTCTATCCATCAAATCCTACTTTGTTATTTAAGTCTTGTATTTTAATGCATTACAATATTCTGCAGGTAAAACTTCCCAAACTGTTGTAATATAACATAACATACTTTGTACGATTTTAATCTTAAACACACCGTTATAAAACGTCACCTAGACTTTTCACTCTAAAAACAAAATAAACTTAAGATTTAGTCCAAGTCATTACTCACTGTAGTAACTAATGACGTCATCAAGATGAACCATTCTAAAACAATACCCATTTAAGTCGTTAAAGTTTCCAGTGGAATTACTCTACGTCGCAACGTGGAATGAAAAGGGGTCTATTCTAAAATTGCAATCCTTTGTTCCGGAACGCCGTCGTTGATCATTTTGTTCCGTGACCCGTCTATTGTCTCAAAAGATGACCATAATAAACTGCTCAGAACAACACTTGACTTTATTTTACACTTATGCAATGACATACGTGTAAAAAACAAAATTTTTGCCCTACAGTTTCCTATATAATGTTACTAACATGATTTGTTTCGATATCAAAATGCAAACTTATTCCTTCAGATTCGTTTACTTTTAATAATCAAATTTTCTTTTATACGAAAACAGGTTTCTCTCTCTACAGTTCTCACTAATTTGGAATAACCCAGTTTCCCGTTTTCAGTTGCAGCCCATGTGTATGTATAGTGCAACGGTAGGCAGTTTTGCGTTCATTGTAGAGAGATGACAACGTTAGTCGCTCGGCGAGCGCGGTACCGAACTGTCGCCTTCTGAATTCGAATTTCAAGCTGGAGCGCCAATAACAAATTTTCCAACTCAAAATACGGAACAGTGACTTGGTTATGTGAAGTGAAGATTCGCTTGGGAGTTTTTCGTAACTTTTTAGTCGAAAAGTTTTAGTAGTAAGTTTAGTACCTACTTGATATTTTATAGCTGGTTTCGTCAAAATAGGTTTTAATAGTTGAGTTGTTTAGAAGTCATAATGACACATTTGTGTGTTTTAAATAAAAACGTTTGGTAAATTCAAGAAACTTTTTGAATTTTTAAAATATAAACAGACATTTAAAGAGCAAAGTGATTAATTAGGGCTTCCAAGGTAAGTGACAATAAAATATTATTTTAGTTTTTTAGTTACGTAGATTTAAAAGAAGAGAAAAACGGTCCCCATTCATTTTCTTCAACAGAATATGTATTTAAATATTTTAAGTATATTGCGCATATTATTGTATAAATTGTATTTTAAAATTGAAAAATTATAATTAAAGATAAAAAATCTGTCTTATTATTTCGACGGAAAATTACACTTTTAAATTATCTTATATAATTTATTTTTTCTGACGAAGCGATGAAAAGCAATTAACGACAAATGGAAGTATGATAATTACAAAATTGTTCCCTAAAGTAATTTCATAATTCAAGGCACCGGTGCCGCCACTAAACAATATAAAGTGAAAATACCTTAGAACCTTCATACTTCCACGCTTTTATCTGTACTTTATAAAGTGCTTTCAATAGGAATTTAATTTGCGGCTCATTGTGCCCATAAAGTTCTACAGAAAATACCGCACGTGTATAGTCCGGGCACACAATGTAAGATAGTAGTGGACAGACCTGGGCATTGTCAAGCCAAAAAACCTCGTTTCAAATAATCCGAGCATGCGAGTTTAATTTACAACATTGTAATATAATGAGAACATTGTTGCGAAAATCCCGAGCACTGAAATTGCCAAACAAATTTTGTTTTCCTACAAAACCTTTTTTCTAGCAACACGATTGCGAGGAAATAATGGTTTTATTCTAGCAACATTTAACGCATAATTAATTATAATGGCTGGCCATGAGGAAAACTGTAATTTTGGATTTAATTTATTTTTAAGGAAGCTTTTCATTTGAAATATGAGTTCGAGATTAAAAACTTTGTTACGTTTGGTCGCATTTGTAATTTTTTTTAAAAGAAAAATAGTTTTAGGAGCCATTTTTTTAAATTTAGGCATTTAAAGGCATTTTATATCATTGTACATTAGTACAAGTTTATAAAATGGCTCATTGTTTAAAGATTATTTCTTTCTTTCAAAATCTATCAACAACTATATTTATTCACTAGTATGAATAAATATGCGACAGTTAGAATATTTTTTAAAACGTTACAAAAGAACAATTAGGTAGTTGCGTATATTTAAAATAAATGGTTTAACAGTATAGGTACATGGAATTAAGCCTTAATTTATTTTCATATATATAAGTAATCTCATTAATTAATATCCATAATTTATTGAACTCGATTCGTCATAACATTCACGTAAATTTTCAATGCTTACATTAAAAGCTAAAATGATTTTACGATAACTTTGATGTCGAAGTTTAAGTAGAATACCGTATCGATAATTAGAAAAAGATATTAAAAAGTAACAGATCACTATGACTTGACGACCGACGAGGGTGCCCACGAAAAGTCCCTAAAAAATGTAAATAATCTAGTCATCTGAATGTGAACAAGACTATAATATAACTTCTTAACCATTTTTAACTTACTGACCCTTAAAAATCTTTATAGATCCTTTTTTAAGAAACCCATTTTGAGTATAATCCAGGGTATAAAAGTTTGCAAAATATTTGGTCACCTTTAGGTGAAAATTCCTCACGATCCACTCAGTATTTGGCCATTCTGGTGTTAGTTACTCACATAGTAATTTTACGGGAACTTTATAGTGTAAGACTTTTAGAATGATTAAATAATGTATGTGTAAAAAGATGGTATTTATTCCAGGTGTTTTTTTATTAACTCGCTTTATTCTTAGTTTTCACGAAACTGTTAGTTTTAAATATTCATATAATAAGGTACAGAGATGATTTTAATATATATATTTACCCTCTGGTTGGGTTTATGCCAGGATGCGGGACAACAGATGCTATATTTGCAATGCGCCAACTATGTGAGAAATACAGGAGTGAGCACAAAAATTTGCATATAGTGTTTGTGGATCTCGAAAAGGCATATGATAGGGTACCCCGAGAGGTTTTGTGGTGGGCTTTGAAAGAAGAAAGAGTGCCTGTTAAGTATGTAGAATTGATTCGTGCTATGTACAGAGAGTCTAGCACTCATGTAAGGTCGGTCACGGGAAACACTGATCAATTCACTGTCTCTGTAGGCTTGCACCAGGGATCAGCTCTGAGCCCATACCTCTTCCTGTTGATAATGGATGCTCTGACATCGGACATACAGGAGGAGGCACCTTGGTGCATGCTATTTGCAGATGACATTGTGTTGGTCGGTGAGGATGGGGTTGAGGTCCAGAGCAGACTGGAAAAATGGCAACAAAGGCTGGAGAATGTTGGCTTGAAAATCAGCAGAACCAAAACTGAGTACATGTTCTGCGATTTCGGCGGTCTCTCCAGTCCTGAAACCATTTCGCTGGATGGGATAGCGATAACAGTCTGCTCCAATTTCAAGTACCTCGGCTCCCTCTTACAATGTGATGGTGAGATTGATCGAACTGTACAGCATCGAATCAATACGGGATGGATGAAGTGGCGGCAGGTAACGGGAACAACTTGTGACCCCAGTTTCCCCTTAACACTGAAGGGAAAAATTTATAAAACTATTATCAGACCTGCCGTCCTTTATGGTTCTGAAAGTTGGCCCGTTAAGAAAAACGGATGAGAGACGCCTGAACGTAGCCGAAATGCGAATGCTGAGATGGATGTGTGGTGTGACTCAGATGGACAAGGTTAGGAATGAGTATATACGAGGGAGTCTGAAAAGGTGGATGGACTGCGTGAGGGAGGATATGGCTAGGAAGGGAGTAAACAGTGAGATGACGCATGACAGAGTAGAACGAAAAAATCATACATACTGCGCCGACCCCAAATAAAATTGGGAAAAGGGTAGGCAGATGATGACCCTCTGATAGTCTAAAGTCCTTGAGTCCTAACTACAAATGCTTTAGGGTGTGAGATCTAAAGCAAACGTTTTAATGTTAGAATAACAAATACTATTCAAGAAAAAGAAAAACTTTTTTATTTTAGTTAAAATATACATAGGGTGAACGAGAACAAATAACGGAGAAAACACTCGTATTTCATTCAATAGAAAATAATATACCAAAAAACCACCAGTTGTTTTTAAACGATTTTTTTACTGAAATGAATAAATTCTAATAGAATGATATCGATCACGTATTTTTATTGTTTTTCTTATTTGTTTTAATCCCTTTCCATCTTGGAAAGCACTGTGTTAGAAGTTAATTTTAAAACTATTAAACTAACTAACTATTAATTTTAAACCATACTGCCTCGGTGCAGTGGTAGCGTATGCAACTGCTGTGCTGAGGTCTCGAGGTTCTCTGTTAGGAATGTTTGTAAAAGCTTGTGTTACATTCTTCTACACATCTTTTTTCATGCCATAATGGCGAGTAGACGGGTCACTTGATCGTAAGTGACTATCGCCGTTCACCTGGACAAAGAAAACTGAAGAGAGAAGAAAAAATACATTTCTTTTTTAAATCTTCATCAGCTTCATAACCATTACAAATATTTTTAATTTCCTATTCTTTATCAGTGCTTTAATTTATTTAATGTTACTAAGTTACTTTTCTTTGCTTAGAAAATTATTTTTTATTCATTCATTTTACCTTGGCTAAATTAAATTCAAAACTAACATTTACTTTTATATATTATACTCTAAGAGATTATCAGTTGAGAAATTACATTTGTGTCTGTGACAAAAGTACACTTTTTGGTCTACAAACCTGTAGGCTGGTAAATTGAAAGGGGATAGTGGTGTACTATCTGGATTTTTTTACTATGTTGCTTTGTGGCAAAAAAAAAAAAACACACGAACAAACGAGTAATCATCAACATCAACGGCCTTTAATTGTTCACTGCTGGACATAGGCCTCTCCTTAGAAAGGAGGTTAATAGCAAGTAACAATAAAAAAAAGTCGACTGTAAGAAGGCAATTTAAAAGTACCTAATGAAATAAAAAGATCGAAACAGCACGAGGTCCGGTACAAACGTAATTTATTTTTACGCTATTCAAATCTTTATAAAACCAATTCATTATTCCTTATTAAATTTTAATATATAACTTATAGATATTTTTTGTAATTCCCTTTTAATTTTCTTGATTTTGATACCCTACTCGATAGGGGTGGTTAATTTTTTTGAATTAACTACTACTACTATTTTATGGCAAAAAGCCGCCCTATTTTGTTTATCAAAAAGCCATATTAAGACACTTGGATTTTTGAGATGAATAAAACAATACCTCAACTGTCGAAGTCCACCTAGCCATTTACAAGATACGAGGAAATAAAGATATTTACAAGCAAACATACAAGAAACCTGCGAAAAACATAACCCTTTCTTGGTAGTCGGGTAAAAATAGAACCGGTCTTTGAATCTGCTAAAAGAAGTGACATAACATCTCCTCTGGAATCTGTATAGTGTTGTAACGAAGTGTTGTTTAAGTGACACGATTGGGAAACCGATGATTACCCAGAGCGCTGAAATGGTATATTTTTGAAGCCCCATAATTCCATATTATCGAATCGTTCTGAATAGCTAAAGATCTATGTTATCTTAATGATCTATGGTATACAATTCGTGCTTTCAAACTGAAACATGTCTTGTTAAATCGTGCAATATGACAAACCTGGTATTGTCTATGATGTGCACGTTGTCCATTCACGACAAAGGAAGGGTAATGTTTATATACAACTATTACAGCCGGTCCATTGATTGATCTTTATTGTAATAAATGATCAATCAATTTACATTGTCTATTTGTTTATAAATATTGCATAAAATTATTTTCGTTTCCAAACTAAAATAATCACGCAATAATTTCAAACTGTTACTTCATTTTAGTTTGACGAGTGAACGAGCGTGACACCCGTCAATTTTTGTTTTTATTAGAATAACATCTTAACAGTATTATTTTTTATGTTAAAAGTGTTTTACCACCTTTTCAGCCCCTCCGCCTAGAATTAGGTAGAGGGGGAGGATTTGTCATTCACTCGGTGAAAAGCCTTTCTTGTGAGACCGTGATAACACTCCAGTCGAGCTTGGCCAATACGTGTCGAAGCAAAGTACATTATGATCTAAAATTTTCAAAAATATAAACTTACTTACGCGAATGGTATTTTCTCTTGTAGTGCACATTCTGTTACTTATACATACAGCATTATTGTATTTGCTGCTGGTTATTTCGCTAAGACGGGATGGAGAATTTTGAATTTACAGTATTTGCAGGCAAAGGGGCTCATAGCTAAATGGTAACCGAGTAGGTTAACACATTGCAAAGTTAATTATCCTAGCCAGGTCAGCCTATGGATAGGTGACCATTCGTCCCAACTATCCGTAGCGATCCTTATGGATAGTTGGCTAGTTGGAGCCCAAACAAAAAAGTCCAACAACAATCTTTCTACAGAACTCCGATATCGCCTATTACTTGGGATGTGAAGGTCTGATAGCGGTCGCTCCGCGTACAAATCGAGGTTCAGCTATATCGGAGTAGACTTAAAGCCGACCCTAACCTAGTTTGGGAAAAAATCTCTGAGGAAGAAGTATTTACAGGCAAAATACGTACTTTTGCGACGTAGTATTAAATTCTTTCTGCTTTTTTGTTCAAATCTGATACATGTATTACAAACTTCGCTAATCATTATGAAAACTTATTATATCTAAAATGTTATAACATATCCTTGCGTTACTGATGTTTCAAGTGTTCATGTTGAAGGTTTCTCGATTTCATTTAAATCTTTATTTGTAAACCCTTAGCTCCACGACCATTATATTTGGATTAATGTCCCACACATTTATTCTTATTTCATACTGACTGAGTACACGTGCCTCTAGTACTTTGCTGGGCTGATTTTTTTAACAAAAAAAAGTGAGTAGCTTTTCAAGCCGCTGTTTTGAATTTTCTAGAGATTGAAATCATTAATACTTAAGACTACGATATCTTCGGATTTCAACTCGTAGCACATTTCATTGCTATATTCGCCAACGTAAATATGTATTTTTGTTAAAGATATCTTTTGTTCTGCTTGTAAAGTATATCGTCAGCTCAATTCATCATTTCTGCCACTAAATTAATTCATTCAAAGGTTTTCTGGTTGGGATCGCTTTCAGTGACAAGAACGCTTCATTTTATCTAACTTCAGCAATAAACTAAAAATTGATCTTATTGTATGCCAATACAATAATAATTCGTTTTTATTATATATACGGAAAAAACGTATAATATGTAATTTAATACAGAAAGTTATTATTTTTCTTAAGATAATTTATTTATATTATTATCAACCTTTAAAAGACATTAAACGTTAAAATAAACACATTTAAGTTTAATATTTTTATAAACTATTTTGGTTGCTTATACAATTTTCATTGTTGTTTATAGAGGTTTACAGTTTAATTTCTTCACTTTCTCAAGGAAAATGAGATTGAAACTTAACCTCTGTATTACAATCATAAACTAACTTATTACTATTAAAGCCGGCGCATCCCTTTTTTTTTTTTGGAACGAAGTTCCTTATCGCGCGTTGTGAAAGGGCTAGACGGAAAAAAATCGCACGAAAAGTTGTAACGACACTTTTTATTTTAAATTGTCACTTGTCAGTCATTCAGCGCCATCTATTGAATAGATAGGAAATCATTACTTTTCATCTCAGTAAAATTAAAATTTATGTTCTTAGGTTGAGCAAAAAATATTGTATTCGACATCATTTCTCAAGGAGATTTTACCAATGTATAAATTGTTTTAATTAGAAACCAACTGAAAAATATGTAGGTAATAGCCGCTTTCATATATGGCGTTGTAATTAAAATCGTGTCGAATCAGTTTTACTCGATCGTCACAACTTCGTTCCTATCGGGTGTCCCACGACACCACACGGCTTTTTTTTTTTTTTTTTCCGTGCGGAAATCCTCTCGGATACCACCTATCGGTAGCACGTCGGACTCGAACCGACTAAAACCGCTCGCCGTCTCGGGTACTAATAGCCGGGGAACCAGGTATACCCTAGAAAGGAAGTCCCCCCAGGCCTGCGCTTATGGAGAAGGATGATGAGATTAGTTAACAAGTTGCGACTGGTTAATAATCATCATTCATCAATTCACTCAACGTCTCACAGCTTTTTTCTAAAACAAATTTATTATTATAATACATTTTGACCCAACACTTAAGAGATTATAAAATAAAATCAAACACTACAATTATCATCGTACAGTCCATCAAAATAACTTACACTTACGCGGGTTTCCTTGGATATTTCAGATATTAAGCCCAGGTAAAGCTATAATATTAGCCCTGACTTCAATTTAGTATTGCTTGCATTTTGAATATAGATATGCAATATAAACATCAGTAGTAATTAATAACACAAATGCTCGTAACTAAGTTTACTAACCAACGTCAAAAGTCGAGGGTGTTTTTGAAATAATAAAATAGTTTATTATTTCAAATCTACCCACAACTTTTAGTAACTACTAGTTTTAAATATTGAATCAAAGATTTATATTCTTCGATAATATTGCATTCATAACCACATTCCATGAATTCTTAAAAAGTTACTGTGGGGTTGCAAGAGTTTTGAAACGGCGGCATTTGCAAAGTCCACAGCAGTGCCAGACTGACAGTGATTGATTAAATTGAAATTAGTCACTGTAATCATACGTACGAGTATACGTGTGTACAGTATACGTTAGTAGAAGAAGATCATAAGTCCAACTAGTTATAATGCTATAACTTTATAAAAATGCTGGACTTATGACCTCGACCGTACATCCATCTGAGTTGTTGAAAAATTGGTTGTTTCTGAAGCAATTTTTATATACCACTTATTTATCATATATTATATAACAAAAATACTTATGTGAAGCATTCAAAACATGACATTTAGGACATATGTATGTCACTGGAATACGAGATCTGTTAGCCTGTCATAATAGTTGATTGACGTACTAGACAGCTCGGTTTTGAACCCGACCGTTTCACATTGTATTCTTTTCCATAAAATATATTTGCTGTATATTGTTGAGGCTCTCGCTTTTTAAAATTGTATACCTTTTTACGTTGGAATAAAAAAACTGATATTTTTTCTTCTTCTATATGTATTGTTAAGTTGGTTTTTGTACGATTCAAAAACTTATAAAGTTCTAGACCGATTGAGTTCATATTTTGACACAATACACAAATCGCTCCAAAAATTGTTTTAGCCGACTTCAAAACAGGAAGATGTTGTCAATTCGTCTTATTTTTTTTTTATCAATTTTGTTATCACTTAAGTTACTCATTTCTTATCAGTGCAACCATAATATGCGAAGCGTGGCGTGGAAGGGCACAGCTAGTCGGTTTTTAAGTTGAAACATATGAAATACGAGTATTCACACTGCAAAAATACAAACATAAACATACTGATATTTTTGAGCTATTAAACTAAGCTCATATTATAAACTTTCCCCTTAAAAACTGTTTCATGAAAGTGCTTAAAAATAGTATTTTATTGTGTTATAAATTCATATCACAAGGGGTGCATAAACTAAAATAAAAACTATAAAACTATGCCTCGAGATAGGTATTTTTATCTTTATAAAACAACTAGCTTTCACCAACGTCTTTTCTCGCCTGAATGTAGATTCCGTTCATTAATTTATGTCTCCCTCGTATGAACAAAAGCTGGTGCTACCTTTGCTGTAACCCTGACAATCTGTGTGCATAATAGTGCAATGAGCGATCAAGCAGTTAACAGACACATAATTAAGTTATAATTATAACGAAATACATAAATTGGTTTCAAATCAGCAAAATCTACACTATATAACATGTGTGAAAAATTAATATGATATATATATGTACAATGATGATGTATCTGTGTACTCAATATTGATAATATTTAATATACCTGTACTAGTATTAGAGTTTGAAAAGTTCCATCGGTGATATTTTACTTCAAAATTTCTTGAGAACTCTTAGCACAAAATCATAACGACCAAAAGGAATTCTACATTAACTTAGCTCTCTGTCTACCTTTGAAACGTATTAGGTATGCTGTAATACTACTGTTCACTTAGTTAAATAGTTTTGAATACATACCCGTTATAGATAAATTGCTTCCAGGCTCAGAAAACGATTGTTTGAATTGCGGTCATCACACAATATTTGTTCTCTTGTCTAACATTTACATGCACTAATCACTAGACCTAACGGGCTAGGCAATACAAAATCAAGTCATGTGACTGACTGCAATATTTCTTTGTGAACTAAATTAGTTATACACAAACTCGATCCGTATTTAATTTCAAATGCGGCTTATTTCAGTTTATCAGAGCTTTAAACGTTGGTGAAACTATTATTATAACATAATACCACTATATTTAAAAATATTTTTTTATACTAAAGTTAGGAAGTAACGGTCTTCAGCTACAGAACCCATCGTCAGCTGCAAATCGCCTAATAGTTCTAAGGCAACAAATGTTAAGAGTCCTGAAACAGATTTCATGCTACTATTATATGCTATGCTATGGTTTAAAATAATTTGAAAACTGTAATGTTTATCCAAATTAGATATTTTAAGTCTCTTCATCTCATGTTCACCTTAAAAGCTCGAAGGTAATATAAATCTTCTGCACGTACGGTTAAGTCGTAATGTGCTTTAATATCATAATATATACCGTTATTTTTCAGGGTCCTGGTTTTATTAATGTATAAAATTGCAGGTGTGAAAGATCGTAAGTTGTTTATTATAGAGATAAAATTAATATAGGTTATAATATATACAAGGACATAGAACATAATTTGAGAGCGTCTTTACAATTGGGGCTTCTGATTAAAAACAGTAAAAGCTAGGTTTTTATTCTATTCAGTAATTGTAGAATATCGCCAAACCCTAAGAGGGTTAAATAGCAAACAAAAAAGACAAGGGTTAAAATGGATTAACCGTACCAATTTACGTTAAACGTACGGATTCATGTTAAATTTTCGACAACAAAAAAAAAGCCATCGTTAACTACTCGATTACGGTATTATTGTACCTTGATACCTTATAACTGGGTTTAAAATTGAGAGAACTAGTCTCTAAATTGAAATAGGGATTAGATCATACGACCATCTATTCCATTACCGATAAATTTACTCGGAATTAATTTAATTTACTAATAATTTAGTAATTTTAGGTGTGTGATCTAGTTTGTGCGACATGCTAATGGGTTGGAGATAATGCGGTCATGAATATAAATAAATAAATACATTGAAATTTATCCCAACTAAACCAATTAAACTTATCCAATCCAAAACGATTTGAAACATTAATTTGAAATATACCAATGAGTTGCAAAGTCCTGAAACTTACTTTTGCGAGTACCTAAATAAACTGTAATATATGTGGGATGATACATCTCCAATTTAAAGTTTCCTCATGTCGTATTTCAATGCGATACTAAAACTTGCTATAGGTAGTGGTAGGATGTGGTGTATGGATATGTATGTGTCTGTGTATATGTGTGTATGTGCGCGCGCGCGTGTGTGCGTAGTGTACATGTGTGTGGATGAGGAGTACCTGAGTAAATGCAATAATAATTTTTTTTTTGTTATTCTGGCAACTTTACAAAATTAGTTGTATTGTCTAGTTAAAATGCATTGAAATACACCTAAGAGTGGCTTTACATTGGTCAAAGGTCGCACTTCTAAATGAAGAGTCATCATCAATCATCATCAACAGCCTTTAACAATCCACTGCTGGACATAGGCCTCTCCTTAGAAAGGAGAGGCCTATGTCCAGCAGAAGAGTATCAATGTGAAATAGTTTGTTGATTAAATTATTTGCTCGAAAGTTCAAGAGAACTTCATACTTCAACATTTTTAAATTTTATAGAATTTAGATTAGGAGTTTTCTACATAACGTAGATTAATTCATTAAATTTCATTTTTTTCAAAGCAAATCATATAAGAAAATCATTAAAAACAAACAAAATTTAATACTTTTTATAGCCAATGTAAAATATTTGAATATACGAGTAACATAGCGATATTCGACTTAAAATGCATTGTTATATGCCTATAAACAAAAAACAATATTAAACGAATAAAATAATTCTATTCAAGTACTAGATAAGCAAGGATCTAAAGAAAACTATGTAACAATTCAAGGAAATCGGTTCATTAGTTTTCAAGGAAATTAGGTACCGATTTAAGGACTAATATTTTAAGAAAAATATGTGTCAAAGTACATGAATCACCGATAACAGGCCCATACTGTAAGTCTATTCTGGCTGACAAAATACTTTAGCTTGAAGTAAATTAAAAAACATGTATATAAAAAAATATATAATATTACCTCTAAAAACTAACATGGACATTCTATAGACAATCATATACAAAATTTGGACATTCTATCGGCAAGCTGAGTGTTAGTTAATGTAGCTGGCATTTCATTTAGGTCAGCCATCTCCTTGGTTAAATATTATCTTTACCTGTCAATTTGATTTTTAACTTGTCAGTTACTACTAACACTACTACTACTACTACTAAAATAAAACAACACCTTTCTATAACATACTATTACATACTACTATTATATATTTAACTAAGATATGTCGGCGCTAGGTCAGATTTACCAGTTTCGGAGGCCATATCAATGATGAAATGAAATGAAACGATGAAATTATGTTTAATTCTGAAAGTAAATCTTTTCAGATATTTTTACAAGTCGGACAGCTAGAAGGCACCGGTTGAATATCCTCAATATTCAAGATAAACATATGAATGAATTAACATATCTGGAGATGACTTATTTCACTAAAATTACCTTTATGTAATATGAAACACACAATATTACTCCGCAAACCGCCAGCAGATGGAAATTCAACATATAAAACATAATAATTTCAATAGGCTTAATTCAGAACATTACACAATAATTTTAGTAATTTAAACCTTTAGGATAAGTAATTTAATAATCATATTACTTCAAACAATCAAAACAGTGCCTATTTGCAACAACATGTTCCAAATATTTCTTATACATAACAACAAGGTTTAAACCTTCGCGCCCACGGTACTATTTGTGACTGACATGTGTGGAAATTTCACCACCTATAATCTGATCATCCAAGCGATTTTACATATTAAAATCAAAGTTAAATAAATCATTAACAATCAACGCTTACATTTGAATTTTGAATCATCACGTTTGTTCACTTTGGCACGTGTTAACTTAATGACGATTTCAGAGCGTGACGTGATGTCAGATTCAATTTGCTGACGTTAACACGTAATTAGTTTTGCATTTCACATCTAAGTCAAACTCGCTAAATGTTGAAATGAAGGTAGTTGATTGATATCTTAATTAACTAAAACTAAAGGTATTAAATCTAATAAAGTAGACGTTGGATTCGAAAGGTCACAGGAAACTTGAAAGTAAACTCAGGAATGTAATTAAACCGTGACCTGTGAGTCTGTGACCTCACTTGATTGAAATCTTAGGCTTTCACT
Organism: Arctia plantaginis; assembly: GCA_902825455.1. Classification (NCBI taxonomy): domain Eukaryota; kingdom Metazoa; phylum Arthropoda; class Insecta; order Lepidoptera; family Erebidae; genus Arctia; species Arctia plantaginis. The sequence goes on from CADEBD010000294.1 coordinate 646,918, forward strand.
TACAAGGCATTAAGTTCAATTTAAGTGAATTGATTAATCTAATGAGAATTTAAAGCGGTTGGAGCTTCCCAGTCTTCAGTAACGGAACAACGTAATTTATTAAAATCCCAGATCTTCTTTCTAGGAAATTTTAATGGTTTATTAGTCGCAGGTCAGTTGCCTCGAGTCTGATTTATGGTAAGTAAAATGCTATAAGGAATATTTCTCCATTTAAAACATCTATAAAAATTTACTTAAATATTTTTTAGGTATTCAATGGAATTTTTGAAGATGATATCCTTGTTACCCCAATGTGTAGGTCATCATCGTTATAATTTTTACTTCTCCCAATTTTATTTGGGGTTGGCACAATGTGTCTGTATGTGTGTGTGTGTCTGTGTGTGTGTGTGTGTGTCGCAATAGGCATTGGCTGTTTTCTTATGGTTAGTCGTCTGACCTTGGTGCTATTCCTTGGTAATGTAATTTGATTTCAGACAGAACTAAGGACAAAAGGTTAATTGGGGTAAATAAAACAAATAGCGTAAGGTAGAATAGAGCCTATGGTAGTCGGATGTCTGTCTTGTGATTAGAGAAACCACTAGAACAACGATATAAGGACTTAATTATATTAATGTATACGCTTAGATGGTCGCTGGCGCCATTTGCTGTAGTGGAGACTGCGATTAGATAAACGTAGTGTAGAGTGCTCTACGGCACGATGGACCTACGACTTAAAGAAAGTAGCTGGTATTGGATGTATGCGGACTTCCAAAAAACGGGATAGTTGGCGTTCCTTGAGGGAGGCTTTTGTTTCTGAAGGTGACGCCCGCATCCTAGCTTGCAGACGCTAGGAGGGGTCCGGAGGTCCTAATAACAGCAGTTCCCGGATCCCTCCTATTACAGACGCAGAGTGGCACACCGTGTGGTTTTAGTCGGTCCGATTCCGACACACCACCCCGCTGTAAACCCCGGTGGGGTGACGGCCCGAGGGGGTTTCCACACGTTAAAAAAAAAAGGCTTTTGTTTAGCAGTGGACGGCTATAGGTTAATTATAATACACTTAGAACCATAAGTTGTTTTGAATATAATAATACATAGTACACAGCCTGTTCTAACAATCAAGATAACACTGTTCCTTCACAGCATAATTATAACAGTGAAAAATTAATTTAGTAAACTTTTAGTTTTGCACTTAAATCTTAGTTACCGTGACTATATTTTTATCGTGTGCCCACTTGAATTGTGATATAGTAAAACATATTAATATTCAAAATTGTTACTAAAACTATTGCATATAAAAAAATATGTTCACTGTACTTGGATGCTCAAGTACAGTGATTACTCATTACTGATTTACCACTGAAAAAAGGTTATTTTTTAGAGTTCTATGAAAACTAAAACGCATTCAGTAAAATCGTGATAAATATAGCGTATAAATTCAAACTTGTTTCAGCCGTCGCCAAAACTCAATCGGCTCATTGCTTGTACGAAAGATAGTAATGGTCGCCGTCTAGGAACCACCACTCGTTGGATAACTTTGAAATTTGTTTTTCTGCTTGTAATTGCAATTTCACCTACATAAATGTACAGTAAGCACTTAGTATAATATGCAGTATGTTAAGTACAGTAGCATATCCTCGTAGGTACGAAATTATCTACTAAAAAACCGCTTGACCGATTTTAACAAAAATTTAAAAACTTAAAACTAAACCCTTTAAAATAAAGAAAAAAGAATTTTCCAAATTGGTTCAGGTGTATTCGAGTAATCGGTGAACATACATAAAAAAAGAATCCGACGAATTAAGAACCTCCTCCTTTTTTTAAGTCAGTTAAAAAAGATTATTACTTGGGGTGTGCAATAAAATTTTACTCTATTATATAATGACGAAAACTTTAAACTAACTTTTTGCTAAACCGAAGAAAACTTTCAAGAAAAAATGCTTTTTAGCATTATAGAGTCTCAGGAAGATAACTTCCTACGAGGATAACCTTAGAAAATGAAGAAAACCTGTCCAACTACACGACTATAGCTATAACTCCTTTGTTCTCTAAGATTATGGAATCCGACCGAAATGAAAACCCGATCTCTAAAAAAAGTGACCGCCCTCACACGTCCAACTACAGGGCCATAGCCATAACTCCCTTGTTCTCTAAGATTATGGAATCCATAATCAACAGCCAGCTCCTCCGGTACTTGGATGATCACCAGCTACTCAATGACTGACAATATGGTTTTTGCCGGGGTCGCTCAGCTGGTGTTCTTCTCGCCTAACAAACCGATGGGCACAGGCCATTGAGACCAAGAGAGAATCTTGTGCGGTTAGTTTGGACAGAACAAAGGCCTTTGATCGGGTCTGTCATAAGGCGCTTCTCTCGAAGTTCTCTTCCTATGGGCTTCTCGAGAAATTGTGTAACTGATTCACCAGTTTTTAAGCATTAAGGTCGTTGTCGACAGTTCAAGCTCCGACTTGAAATCCGTAAATACTGGTGTCCCGCAAGGCTGTGTGCTATCACATACACTTTTTCTTCTGGATATCAATGACATTTTGCAAACTGGTAACATCCATCGCTATGCAGATAATAGTACGGGAATAGCCCTCCACACCCTTCGCGACAATATGTCTCGGGAAAACGTCATCAAATTTGTGTCTGAAAATGAAACTTTCTTAGCGGAGGTTTCAGATTGGGCCGACTGTCTCAGCCAGTATTGGAATCCAAAGGTCAAATTGGCCCCGAAAAAACTTGGTGTGCTGTGTATTTCACTCCGCCCCACCGACTTCAGGCGTTAAACGAAAAACTTCAAGAAACATAAAAAAATATATACATTTTACACATTAGCGGTAATTAACTGATGAAAACGTTTAAATTCTTAATGACTGTCAATAATTAGTACCACCGTAATAGCGAGTGCGTAATATGCGTGATCAATTATTCAAGCTGGTGAGCATTGGTTGTTCAGTCATCGCTATTAATTGTTAATTTAGATTTTTAGATTGTGTGGTTTTATGCTCAGTATTAGCAATAATGTGGGTATTGCCTGAACCGTTTACGCATATAGATTTTTTTTACGATTCAGCATTAATCAAGTTAATAAATTATTTTTTTATAACTACTCGATTAACATCAACAAAGTAGAATATAAATACGGCAAAAGAGAAATACACCTCATTAAAAACAACACAAAACAGCAGTTAATTCCGTAGAGCTTTGAAACACATGCGCCAGAACTATTTCGTCCATTGTATAGTCACAATTGCATTATTAGAGGAACTTTACCTAACTTCTCTTAACTGGACTAACTTCATGCATCTGACTGTACCTCCAAATGTTTTCGACCCATGGTTTGGCTGGAATTGAGCACAATAAGTTTGAAAGAATTATATATTTGTATCACGAGAAGGAAAAACCTTTTGCTTGTTTTTTATTGGTTGTATTTTGACATTGACAAAATTGTTTACATGAGAATAAATTTGCAAGTCAGTCAGCATCGTCATTATCATCCTGTTCTATGTCCATTTTTTAATTTGGTTAGTTTTTAATTAGGTTAGTCAACTATTTTGGACTATTACTTTTGGTTCAAGGAAAATGGTAAATAGGGGAATAAAAACAGGTAGGATGAGGGAGTTAGTTAAATGGATACAATAAGTCTTGAATAGGGAAACGAGATTTCATCAATTTCGTAAGCTGGTAACAAGCACTAATTTTGTCAATCTTGATTTACTCTACAACGTGCCTTATACAATAAAGCTTCTTGCAGCAACTTTTGAACAAAAATGAAACTGTGTGAAGAAGAAATTAGAAAATCTAACATCAATAGAAGTTATGGAACCTGAAATTGGGTTAGAATAAGAAAAAAACAACTTACAACATCGATCCACATCCGTTGCTAAGCAAATTCAACATGGATAGGCCAACACCTTATAGTTATCTATGTGTATGTTTCTATATTTTAGTTTATTTTTGATTACTTTCAAACATTTATATCAATAATTGTCCAACTTTAGTATCTAAGAACCCAAAAAAAAAGTAGCAATGAGAAAATGTTGTCTGCAATGAAGCTCGACTGATGACCTTTAAAGTATATTTTAAATATTAAAAATCAAAATTATACATTTATCTTTGGTCAATTTGATGGCTGGAGAAGAATGAGAATCAGACTTATGTATTTAGGCATTTCCATTGCACAACAATAAATATCTCGTTGAATGTAACCATATTCTGCCTTGCCTCATCTAAGATCTCCTTGTATTTTTAAGCATCTTTGTTACTGAAAACAATATTTCCATATCGGCACTTCAAGTGACTGAAAACCGTGTAAAATTTTTAAATATTGATATCCCGTATAACGAAAGTCTCGTTGAATATTCCAAGTGTAATTTAGAAAGTTAGCCGGCTCTGTCGTCGAGGGAATCCTGTATAAAATTACGCTAAAAACCTCGTACATCAGAGTGATAAAGACAAATGGTGGGGCCTACGCCAGCATCATTACAGCTTGCGGAAAAGACAAATCATTTTTACGAAACAAATCCAGATTGTGACTGGTTGAGGTATGCGTCGAACATAAATCTTATTTGATTTATTATTCCAGTATGTTATCAATAACTTTAATGTAACTAGATTGTGCTGATGATATAATTTCGACCATAATTAAGTGAGTTTATTTTTTTATAATAACACTAGCTGACAAGGCAAACTTAGTATCGCCTTAGAATTAATAAATTAGATGACAAATTTGGTGACATACCGATAGCAGTGTTTTCTAACCATCCAGGAACCCATTGAAATGTACATACAAAATTTCATCGATCCAGCCGTTTAGGAGGAGTAAGGTTACAAACAAACACACGTACAGAAGAATTATATATATTAAGATATGAACGCGGAATGAATATAGCTTCTATGGTTATATAAACTATAGGACTATAAAGTCTCACGCTGTCTTTATTTTTATGTTCAGATTACATATTTTTATGATCTACACATGGAAAAGTAACAAATCACACACAATATGCTAGTGCTATTTTTTTATGTTATATATTTATGTAGAAGAAAGCTTTTAAATTAAATTTAAAATTCAAAACTTGTTAGAATCTGGTTGTAAGCCACATACTTATAGCTGCTTATTTTGGAGTAAATTTCACGAATTAAACTCAACCTCTGAGTTAGATACCAGTTAAACTTTTAAACGTGACCTGACAGCAATGTGTACCTGAATGTATAAAGGATGATGAATGAATAATGTATAAAGTTTTGAAATGAAAAATATATGACTTATCTAGGTAATCGTTTAATATATAAAACAATTTACTTTAATAACACAGTCCTAAATAATGTTTTTTTTTAAAAGCCTATATATTTCGTTCATATTAATGCCCTTGTTTTTATAGTTGTTGTGTTAGCACAATTTTGTAAGAGTATGAACCATCGCATGTGAATTGTTGCTTTAGTTTGCGATGAATAGGCTAGAACATGAAATTACTTTTCAATTTTGACTCAACTATGCGTAAGATCTAATTAAATTAACGTCACTATTAACTGGTGTGAATGGTCAAAAAGAGACAAGCCTTTAACCTCTTAAGTTTGGTTATCCTCGTAGCTAGTTACCCGACAGTAAAAAAAAGAGCAAAAGCACGATGAACCATTCGGTGTTTTCTCCAAAAGAATATATTTAGCCAAAGAAGTTCAACGATAAACAGAGGAAACAATGTTTTGACCAATACTGCTACGGCCAAAGCTATGTTGCCACTTTCGTTACCCAAAGCATGTATAAAAACTTGTGTCACAGCAATCATCTTATAATGATAAAAAAAACCTTTACCTTTAAATAAAAATTATGAAAAAATAGTTTTTATAATTTCTGCTATAAACTTTTGATTAAATCGAACACTATGTAAATATTTGTACTTGCCTTGCATATAAACATGCTCAGCCGTATTTCTTTTATCTGCACTATACTGTGGTTTTTGGAGATTTATGAGCTTAGTTTTAAAACAATTAATTTTCATTTTCAAATAATTCATAGAATAGGAATTGCACCTTTAACCTGCAAAATAGTCATAATAAACTTATGTTTTATATAAAATACATAATTTCACAAGGACGCTGTGTTATTAACATTTTCGGCTTTCCATAACGTTTTAACAAACCCTTTTGTTTTAACGTTCGAGTTTAACGGTCGATGCGCTTTACGGAATGCTTTGTATGTATGTGAAAATAAATAAGAGCCGATATTCTACTGTTATACAAAAGTGTAAATTAACTATTAATTGCTATCAATTGTTTGGTATAAAAATCGTCATTTTAGTTTTTTTACTTGCTATTTTTCACCCTTTTTTTCCGTGCGGCAATCCCCTCAGATACCACCTATCGGTTGCATGTCGGACTCGAACCAACTAGAACCGCACGCCGTCTCGGGTACGAATAGCCGGGGAACTAGGTATACCCTAGAAAGGAAGTCCCTGGTGCCCCGACATACCTCGGGCCATCTACAGGCGAGTACCCCCGTGTGGGAACCCCATGTTCCCTCTGCTCCCTGGAAGCGAGCGCGCTTCGCAACGCGCTCGCTCGCCGCCACCCCGGCCTGCTTCTGCTAGGGTGACAGATGGCCTCACCTGTCACCCCAGGCCTGAGCTTATGGTTGGTATTTTTCACCCTAAAGATAGATAGAATCATTCATAAAATAATTTTGCAAAATAAGAACTAAACAATATAATGTGACGAAAAATATTGTGTTATGGAACAATAAACTTGTTGGTTAACTTACTATGGTTTTAAAGATACCCTTATCCCCTTTTTATATATAATTATATTTCTTTATTCGCTTGAGATGTTTACAAGAGAATTGATGTTTTTTTCCTTTGCGTAGAAACTTGGTGAGCTGGAAATTGTGGGTTCAGACTTTTTAGAGATTCTTAGAAACATGTATACATCTTGTTTGAGGGAATATCGACGTTTTTAATCATTATTTAAATATGCCAAACGATCCTAGATCACTATTTACTTCAGAGAAATCACTGCAGCGACAATCATAAATTCAATGTCGTTCTTTAAAGCAATATTTTTCTTTAAAAGAAAGTTTTATCAAATTGCATTTCACATTTGGGTTGCGAATAGTCAACAGAACTAGCATATATAAATTTGTAGTAGAATATATTACTACCAAAACTAAAAGGACGAGTGTGCTGCACTAAACGTGATACATATTCATGTATGCAGATTTACTAATGTGCGCTGGGTGTACTTACTTGCTATCTGTACTAAAACATATTTACTGCATACGGTGTGTTCATACCAAATCAATACATCTTTTTAATAAAAATAAACTATATTTTTGCTGATTTTAAACACGCATTTACTTACTTTTTGACTGACTTAAAAGAAACGGAGGAGGTTTTCCCATTGCTTGTTTTTTTTTTAAATGTACTCAACTTATTTGGAAAACGAAAAAAAATTGATTCAGAGGGTATCTTTTCCGTTTATTCCCATTCAAATTTGAAGAAAAAATCCCAATCATAGAAAATTAAAGAAAGAAAATTTTATTTTACATCAACATTTTATTGCAATTCATCATGATGGGCGCATAGAACTCTGTGATACTTTTTATCACATTAATGTTAATTATCACTTAAAGCTTATTTTTACCGACTTCGTGACACTAAGGTATAATACATTTGACAAAACCTTTAATCTTCTCAACATTCTTTGATAAATTAACAAAGTTTTTGAATTCTGTTGTTTGTCTTTTAATTACTCCACAAAACTTTTATTATTTTTGATCAGCTGAAGAATTCCGAAATGGAAAAACTTGTTAAAAGGTTTGTAACGATTTCTTTTTGGAAGTATTTAAGAAATGCTATAGAGCAAATGTTTGCCTGTTGACTTTTAAATTTTGGAAAAGTCCTTTCCGTTACTGCTGTTTCTCAAAATTATATCAATTTATTTTTGCAGTAGTTAAATCGCAGTATGTGTCGCATTTCACAAGAGGTTTATCCTTTTAAAATTACAAATGGAATACAGCTGCGTACGCAAAATTTCATCAGTCTGACGTAAAAGTGTAAAATAAAACAGAAACCACTCATGAAGTACCAGTGTGTTGCATGTAAGCGTCACTTAGGGATAAAAATGTATCAATTGTGTTTTTCCAGAAACAACATTCCATTTAAAAGTTAAAAATCAATGTCTACACTTTTTTTAACTAAATTGATCATCAAAACACCTTGCATGCAATTTAAGATCACATTTTAAGCCCTTGTTGATTTTCTATTTTGGTATATTATTTATAGTTCCTATTTTATTCTGATTTAATTTTATGCTTAACAGAAAAAAAAACCTCTTTCTTAACTGATATAAACATCAATTATTTATTTCATTTATCTGCGGAGTGTGTCGCTTAGGAAACTTGGTTAGGGATCTTCTAAATCTTGCTTGTTGGAGTCTATAATTTTTATATAAATTAATTATTCTTTTATGTATAGTTAAAACAATAAAAAATAAACCCAAAGTTGAAATATTTATCTCAATATGCCAAAGAAATTTCAGTAAACGTTTTCATTTCACCTTCAAATCGAAATCGATAAACAAATCCATTCCAAGAGGCAGAGTAATTAAATTGCTCAGTTTTGCAATAAGCATCGGATGCTATTGCTTTCAAGATAAATTGTCTTGGGAATTGCTATTTATCGTTTCTCTTACTGCAGAAGCTCAATTGAGCTATTTTATTGTAATAGTATTTTATGTACTAGATTGCACTACGTGTTGTCAATAAATAAAATGGTATTGATAGCATTTCTGGTATAGTATTTAATTTTATATTTAACGTCTAGTATTTCAAGCATATTGATGTACGGGACGTACGGGCTACACAATGAAATAATTTCCGTGTGTGGATTTTTACCTCTAATACTCGTATATCTGTTGTATATAAGTGGCAAAAGGTTAAACTTAAATGGAAGGATGAACGGTTTATTTACGCACAAGGAGTCTTGGACCTTTTATAAAGTCCCTTTTTATGACATGGGGGTAAGCGAGCTGGCGAGGCGACCTGCAAGTCCAGAGTAATGAGTAAATTGCTGGCGTTGAAGGTAGGCGTACATTTTGTCCAAAGTATTTGTTAAGTTACTTTGATAAATAATTTTTTTTATTAAAATCTAGCTGACCTTCGTCTGCTTCTCTCAAAAGGAACACATTTTATCCGTTTTAAATACTCAAAAAAAAATTCAATTCGAACCCGTACTTCCTGAGACTTTATTTATAAGACCTCTCACAGTCTTGTATCTCATTCACACACTCACTTTTCATATTGTAAGATTGAAATGTGATGTGGGCTGATGTGTCTTTTACTCGTATTTAATTTACATACTATACAACACACATGATTTTTTAATTAATTGTATGGAACCCTTCGTGAGCGAGTACGACTCGCACTTGGCCGGTTGCCTTTTTCCTTTTAGTCCTTAAAACTGTCATACTGGCACACATCAAAACAATGTTGTGTATATTTAATGATGCCATTCTGTATCGGTTAATCATACAGTATCTGTTAATTAAAAAAGAGTGGCCGTGAGTTTGCTTCCCCTTTCTTTTTCATGAGGCTGAACCCCTTGGAAATGGGCGGTTGCAGATAGCAGCACAGGCACATAAGAGATTTTTGATAGGAATATAGGATATATTTGACAAAACACAGATTGCTGCTATTGTGTGTCAACAGCTCAACAGCTATGACTTTATATTCGCCACAAGAGACGATTCAATTATTTTTTTTATCAAAATAACGATATCTTAATTTTGAGTTTTTGAGTTTGAGTTTTAAAAAAAGCGGTTCGTTTCTATTTTTAATTTTCTTTTATACAAACCTTGTCCTGAGAATAATGAACTCTATTATTTTCTATCCAATTTGATGTAGTCGTTCTTAAGTTAAGAGCGTAGATACCTACATTTCGTTTATTTATTTTTATTTATAAAGATTGATGTAATTTTCTGTGATGTTTTGATAATTACATACTTCTATTGTAAATGACCCTAGCACAAATACGTTAAATTGGATGTATGCTCGTACATATGTTTGAATTTTAATGATTAAATAGATCCCGTGATCCGTTTATACATTAAGGTAAAAATGTGACTGGAGTTTCGTTTAAAAACACGTTTTGTACGTGACTCGAAAACTCAATCGTTCACGTTCTGATCACGTCACAACGGAGTATTTTGTCACGTAACTATATATAACAATAACAAAAATATATATATACTCTTCCCTAGAAAATAACACGCATTTTCTGTAAGAAAAACATTTACTGAGTGTGATCACGACCTCGAGGATTTTTTTCACTAGACATGAAAAGTACATTTTAGAAGAAAATGAGAAAACTGCTTTGTCCTAAATCTTCATAACGCTTTTTGTATCGTAGTATTTCATAATGTTACCCACTCGAATAGCCACTGGTTCAGAAAAATAATTTTAAATCGTAATTTGATGTTCAATATTTTATTTGCAGAGCGTATGGACATTAGACGGGCCTGTTGATCTAGTGGTTAGTGACCCGGACTGCTAAGCCGAAGATCGTGGGTTCAAATCCCACTCAGGACAAATATCCTGTGATGATTTGTTCTGTGTTTGGGTGTAATTTATCTATATTATGTATGTATTTAAAAATATATAAGTATGTTTATCAGCAGTCTGATTACCATAGCATAGGCTCTGCCTAGTTTGGATTCAGACGGCCGTGTGTGAGATGTGTTTGGTATATTATTAGTGTATATTTTTTATCTTATGGAATCGGCTAATAAAATAATTCTCTTCCCTGGTAGTCAGAAACGTTTGCAATGTCATTTTTATCATCTACGTGGACTTTTAGTAGTTTTATTTGGTGTCAGCGCATTGTTTGATATTGTGAATGGTTTTATCTGGCTTCTTTAATGGCTAACCGTCTGCCTGACGCCAACTCTTTGGGTATGGAAAACGTATAGTGCGAGGATAGGAGCTAGGGTAAGTGATACCGTATGCTTCGGATGGGGAAACAATATTAAGACTCCCTTAGTGTTAAGAGAGTAGGGTCGTGGACTTAAATATTCGTCCTGTAGTTGGACAGGTCTCTAAGAGAACATCAACTGCCCAACATATGCGATATATAAATAATACTAGCTCTTGCCCGCGACTCCGCCTACGTGTACGTTGGTTATCGCAGTAAAAAGTAGTCTATGTTCCTCGCTGATAATGTAGCTTTACATGAGTAAATGATTTTTTTAAATCGGTTCATTGATTTAGGCGTGAAAGCGTAACAAAGAAACAAACAAACTTACTTTCACATTTACTTATAATATAGTTATGAAAGTTTCTTATATTATAAACCAGCGTTTGCCTGCGGCGCCGTCCGCGTGTATGTATGTTTTCACTGTAAAAAGTAGTCTTTACTTGCTGATAATGTAGTAACATAATATAAGCAAACAATCTCACTTTCAGATTTATAATAATAGGCCTTTACCTATGAAATTTGCCGTTTTGTATGCAATAAGTGAAAGTACTTATTTTTTCAAACTTTTTTATTTCTGTTATTCGAAGTAATATGTGATTACTTCGAATAATCAATCAATAATATATCAATCAATCAATAATCAGCAATCGAGGCATCTTTGCCAACGCATTGGCAGTTTATTGATGTCCTTCTTGTAAAAATCAGCTGGACGGGAGGCAACAAACTCTTCAAATTCATTTTGTACTGCCTCTCGGGAATTGAATTTTTTACCCACTAAAAAGTTGTCTAAATTTTGGAAAAAGTAATAGTCGGTAGGTGTAAGGTCTAATATAAGTATGGATGTGAATTCATACTCACTATTAAGTTACTATATTCTAATTTACAAATGAAAACATGTTATACATTACTGTTTATATTACATGTCCTTAAGTAGAACAAATATTTTAGTGTGTAAATTTCTTTGTTCTAGGTAATATCTCAAGTTAGGGCCTAAACAGTAAGTTTGTATTTTGTCTACAACCCTGGTGTTGTCAAGGAAAATGATTTATATCTTTTATGTTATGGACTATATTGTTCGATATTCTCTTATAGTCGACTTCAGAATTTTATGTATTATATGTTAGACAGTTTTGCTACCCACGTTTAAAGCTAAATATTTTTCAAACATTAGATTAGTTTTAAGATAAAGCTTAAAAAATAAATACAAATAAGAGTAAGTTAGTATTACTTAGTATACCTCAACTTGCTTGAAATGTCTATTGTTTCTTAAATCAAATATATTGTGCAAAACATGATCTTAAATATAGGCCTGTAGCACTGACCTTGTCTTTTATTTCAGTGAGAATAAATATAAATAAATAGTTGTTTGAGACACTTTCTCTTTTTAATACCCAGCTGATCGCCTTAAAATTACAGCCAAAAACATACGATGCAATGAAATTGTACTCTACCGTCAAAGTAAAGCAGTATACCTGCTATACAGATAATTAAATCTGAAGAAGCAGGTTTAAACAATCTACAACTTCATAGGAAAAAAACTATTATACTTATAATTTCGATATTTATTAAAATTGCACCTTGTATTTATGTCTTAGAGGAAGTAAAAGTGTTTACAGATAAATTATAAACGATTTGTATCATATTATATATGTTTAATAATTGTTTTTTTGTGAACTCATCAACTATTATACAACAATATGATTTGTATTGATTCTCCCCTGGGATAGAGCCTAGTTAGATGCGGCGTCAATCTTCGAGGGACCTGAAATCACATGGCCGGGTCCTCCTTAGAGTAGGGCGCCTATAGCTGGCCGTCAGGGTGGTTTTTAGTGGAAACACCTCATACTCCTGGCTTCTGTATCCCCAAGGAGCCAGAGATCCGAAGGGATTTTTCACCCACACACCAAAAAAAAAAAGAATAAGTATCTTCGATAAGAAATCACGTGGGATTTCTAATCGAAGATACCTGTTCTTTTTTTCGTAACGCGTTGTTCAACCATTATCCCTTTCTAAAATAAAGTAAAATTATAAAATAATATGTTTTATAAGCATTTAATTAGCGCTATAGATATTAAAATTAATTATTTGCTGTCAGATTTCAATAGAGAAGAGAAATTGATATGTACAAATTCTTGAAGGTTTTCAAAATAACATGCACTATATTATATAGTAAGGGATACAAATACAGACCAAAAAGAGCTTATAACACTAATAAAACTGGTATCGTAGAGCAAACACCATACAAAATGCCAAAACTTATGGGGCTTCCTATTTTCGTCGAAGTCTCTCTTCCCTCACAAAAGTGAATGGACACGTTAGACATTGTTCAACCCTTTAAAAATACATTACCACATAAAATTGTTATTACTCTCCAGCGAGACATGCGTGAAAATTCAACTGCTTATTCCAACTGAGGCCTTATTTAATAAAACAGTAACACAACATACTCCAAGCAACAAAATATGTTCATGAAATTCAAACTGTGCATGGAGCAACAACAGAATAATATTTGAATAATATTTTATATCCTCACGGCCATTGCTGACTGATGTGTGGCAGGGAACTGTCGTATCAAATAACCGATAATTTATTTACAGGTCTGCGTATGATGTATTGTGCTAATGTTCGCTTCAAGCTATAGCGTATTTATTGTGTATTTATAGAACGTGAAAAAGATAGAAATATGTAGATATAAAGTTTTTGCCGCATATTCTTTGTACAAATATAATATTAATTAACACATACTTTTAATCTAATTTATGAGCCAATAAAACAAGCTCAAGTTAGTTAGTGGTCTCGTCTATTAAGCGTCATATATACCTATAAGTTCTTTTGATTATGGTTCTGTTGCGATACCGATATTTTTTCCTGATGAAGTATATGTAATTGAGCAAACCCTGCATGCATGTCATTTTCTATTTCCTTGATAACGTGCTAAGGTTTAGATACTTTGGGTTTGAGAGTGTAACAAACGAACTCATTTTGGAATTTAAAACACGTATGTAAGAAGTATAGAGACGGCTAAATAACAAAGGTGGTTCTATTTAAAAAACTGTATGTTGGGACTGATCATAATCAAATTTTGAGAAAAAATGAATTTAAGGTCGAAAGAATAATAAATATATCTTTATTTCGTCACATTGACACATTCCACACTGCGTAGGCCTTAATTTTTGTGGGTAGTATCATCGTTTACCCTTGTATAAAGTTATAAGATACCGGTGTTAAAATGAATCGTTTATTTGCTTTATCTTCTAACTTTAATTTAATTAAACTAGCGCCATAGTGCGCGTTTAAGCGGCCGACTATTGGTTGCGGATAATTAACTTTAATTATGTAATAATATTTCTACTGATTACTTAGGTTCATTTTAATTTCGGTTAACTAGATTGTATATAAATATTTTTATTGGTTATGTATGACTTAATTATACCTTGGAACGAAAAGATCCTTTTTTGTACCACTGACAGTATATATGATGAATAAAAATGTAAATAAATATGTTAGGGAGTTAGGAGAGCAGTAAATCCAAAGTTTCTTAGAAGATGATACCTCTGTATAATTTACATCGAAATAATGAAGCTACATTATATCAATAAATAATGCGGTAATTATGTCCCCAGCCCTTTATTAGAGAGGGGTCTTAATTAAAACTGTGCATAAAGGGCTATGTATCTAAAATATTTAATTAATAATCGTTTGAGGAGGCCATAGGAGCTTAGACACCCGTAAAATTCCATGTTCATTACTTTGATAATAACGCTTAAGAGACGTTTTTCTTATTTATGAAAGATTATTTTTCGTAGTTTATTAGAAGATAAGCTCAGTTTAAAGGATATTGTTTTACTATATGACTAGCTGGTACCCGCGACTTCGTTCCTTAGCGGTGTAGTACGGCACGCAACTGCAGTCCTAGAGGCCTTGGGTTCGATTCCAGGACTGGGCAAAATTTTATAGGACTTTTCTGAAAGGAAAAATAGCTTAAGTTACTTCTTATATACACAGTTACCTGGTAGTAAAATAATATGAAAATCGGTAAAGCCGTTTTGAAGATTACTCGAAACAAATAGACAGACAAAAAATATTTAAACTGCTTTTTACGCGTGTAAGTGTCATGCAAATAACCATGTGAGTAAAAAAAAAAAAATTTTTTTAGGCATTACAAACAGACACTTATTTATTTGTATAGAATATAGACAAGACCTTTTTTTTATCGTATTAGGGGGCAAACGAGCAGACGGGTCACTTGATGGTAAGCGACTACCGCCGCCCATGGACATCCGCAACTCAAAAGTTACAAGTGCGTTGCTGACCTTGGAGTCCCTCCCGCTCGAGTCAGCGGGGCTCCGGTAACCTCACTCACTCAGTGAAAGGAAACGAAAGAATTGCTTAACACCGGTTTTCTGTGAGACCACTCCGGTCGAGCCGGCCCATTCGTGCCGAAGCATGGCTCTCATACGGAGTACCGTATGAGAGCGAGAGAGAAAACAGTAGCACAAAGCAGTAGCTTTGTGCTACTGTTTTCTTGATAAGAAATGTGGAAATTGCTTAGTAATAACTTAAGTGTATAGATGATTCCATCAATCACCAGATGTGTAAAGATATCTAGGCACGATACAGTTAATTATATTCTATCATATTTTTATAATAAATGGCGCGAACCTGCATTGACACCTGAAACTCAAAATTCAAAGTGCGTTGGTGTTCGTACACTAACTTTAGGGTAGGAATGGGAATACGCTCTTAAACGAATAAATTTCTACAAAAACAAATACAAATGCGTAAATAGGCGATCATAATGATGAGCGACATCGAAGAGTGGGCAAGATGTTGTTCTACAACTATATTTGATACTTACGTTACCAATCATATATGTTATTTTCTAATCGTAAACAAATTAGCATGGTATATTACACAATAACATAAATAACAAAACAAGTCTCATAGCTAATCTTCATAAAAAATCAAAGTAGGTATTAAATATAACCACAGAATAAGAACAGTTTTTTATAACGTTGGTAAATATTTCTTAGATATTTATGGTAAAAATGTTTCTTCGCACTCGCTATATTGAAAGCATAAACTTGGTGAATGTCGGCTGAACACTGACTATTTACTTTTCAAAGTTTACCCCCTTTGTTGGCATATATTGCGTTTTTGATGTGAGGATTGCTACAGGGGCAGCGGAGCTTCAATAAAGCTTTCGATGTTATCACACATATCTACACATACAGTCGCGCGTCGGCCAAATATAAAAGAGATAGAAAATATATTGTTTTCATTTTTAAGCCTATAATTAAGTTGGTAATAAACAAACAAGCTGTCTCATAGACGGTGGTTATAGTAATTTATATAAATATAAACTCTCATTAAATTAGAAGTATCTTTCTGGTGAATCAATACTTAGATTTTTTACCGCAGGAGAACCATGCTTCGGCACAAATATTCTAATTTAAACGGATACCACGGCCTTGTACAAAACCGTAAGTTATTTAGTTGTAAAATGCCAAGTGAGTGAGTTTACTAGAGGCAAAATCCTCCTTGGGAGGAGGAGTGGGCAGAAAATGGCGGCAACACACAGACATCAGTCACTAATCAGGTGACCTTATGCCTAACCTAAATCTAATATGCCGTACGCTTTATATGGATAAACTCACCTAATCTTGTAAGTATAGATCAAACAGAATACATTTACAAGATATTACTTGTAAATGTATTCTGTTTATTTACACTAACATTGTTTTAGTGAATTGGTTCAATTTAGTTTCAGTTAACATTTAAAGCGCAATACGTAGTACCAAACTTTTGTGTTGCCGTGACGACAACGAAATACCAATAAGCTGATTTACATGTTAAAGTAAAAACAAGGAGTGTTAAAGTTTTATAAGTTACATAAACTGTTTCTTGGTGTTTATAAAAGTTTTAAGAAGATCGATGAAGAAGTCTACGTCCGTATTTCTTTCTTGTCGGTCACTTTTCTTATTTTTTCTCTTTTCCTAAAGTGGATTTATCATAATGTCAACACATTCAATCTCTAATGTATTTTCTTAGATGAGTGCGGCATCAATAGTGTTTCAAAAATCGAGAGCTTATCAGATCGTCGAATTTGAAAAAAGAATTTAATAGTCCACTGCTATACATAGGCCTATCCTTAGTAAATTTAGGTAGCACAGAAATAATCACAGTATTAACAGCCTAAAAAAATTTGTAATATGCAATCATGTCACGCCAATACTCTACCATCTACCATACCATGCCCTACCAAATTAGGGCATTGTATAGGCATGGATAACGTTTTGGTAGACTAATGCCTCTATTGTCGACCAAAATGGGAAACTAGCGTGTCCGTAAATTTAAAGCTACGTCGCGTGTTATGAAAATGATGGAATTATGAAATAAAAATTTAACAACATATAAAATTTTTAGCGGCATAGTTCGAGGAATAAGCATGTGGAAGTGTTAATGTGAATTAATATCTCCCGTTGCAGTATACAAATCTTATAATAGGGTATATTCGGTGTCTGTGTGTATGGAAGAGTCCCTTTCAAATCAATTGACCGACAACCTGAAGAAGATAGATTGGATGCGATGAAAGCGATAGATAGGATACTCTGGAGTATGTCTCGGAGGGTCTTATGACCATAGATGTTTTTATATTACTTGCCCTTAAGTGACACCCAAATAAAGTAGCGTTATACTCAAACACGTTTGTTAAGGTCCTGTTAAGATTAACCATTAAATAAACTGAAAATAATCGCTATAATCTTAAAATGATTAAAACGGTATCATTATATAATCTCTAACAACAGAGGGATTGTAAACTCTCAGATTTAAGATTTTCAAACAGCTTTGTTAAATTTGGAGTACAAATACGGTATCGGCTTTATGTAAGAACACTGAGTAACGACTCAGTGGGATAGGATTTCACTGTATGTTCAGTATGAAAGTCGTTTACGTTATGCGGGCGCTTTTAAGCGTGACGCTTTCAAAAACATACTCTTTAAGCAGGTACCTATATTTATAATTTTTCAAACTATTTCATTTTTAAAATGGTAGGTGACTTTCTACCATACACATACTTTGTAATGTTTATGGGTCAAAATCGAATGACCAATTTTCCTTTGTATACATTACATACATGCAGTAACTTATATATTAGACCAAACTACTACTAAATGATTTATCTTTTTAGTGCACATGTATTAAATGAGATAGAACCAACCACAACTCTTGCGATGTTGTTTTCCAGTATAAGTCACCACCCTTCCTCTTAAGTTAAATTGCCAGGTAGTAATCTACTTAGTGACTTTATTAATCGGATAACACATAGTTAGCCCAAGAACAAAACAAAATACCAAGTCTTACTCAATCATTCAGCGTTAAATAGAAATAAACTTAAAAAATTGTTGTAATTAGTAAACAACTTTTATTTGAGAAAGTTCTTGTTACAATTAATATGGTCTTAATCATAAACATATTTATAAGCGTAAAAAAACAAAATGAATAAAGTAATGCTATTGTAACCAATTTCTGCGGTAGTCTTCTTTAATAATATCGTATCGCTATCGCCGCGTTAGATGTACAATGTTGGCCGCCGCCCACTGTACAAATCCCGTTTGATAGATCACTTGTTTCCTTGAGCGAACGATAGCTATGTTCACATCTTAATTTTTCGAATTCCTCACAATACGAGAGAGTTTTCACTTAGGGTGCGTTTTTTAGTGATGGTTTTGGCTTTTGTAGCTATAAAAAAATAGAATAGGGATCGTAAATTAAGATTTATAAGGAAAAATTTAAAGTTCTGCACGTAGAAATTCTTTTGAGAATCTTCAGGAAAATTCTTAGAAAACATTTGCTTAATTGAGTGCCGTGATATGAATTTAAAATGTTGAGCTTGAAGAATGTTTATTTTGCTTTTTATTCTTATAACAACAGTGGTATACATGGAGTTCGTTTTACTTAGGTGAAATATCTACAAAGAAATAATAATGACTGACGAAGAAAGTATATGATACAGATATAAAGAAATGCGACCGATCAGAATATTAAAATAAAAACGCATTTACACACGGGTGTCAGTCGGTGTCGACGGGTGGACATCAGGTGGATACAATAGCCACGTTTGAGGGGTATCGGTGTGCCGCCGTTGTATCTTCCTCGCGCCTGAACCACTCGCGGAAATCGTACGGTCAACGAAGGGACTTGCCGTTCGCTCGTGGTCAACCCGCGGGCAAGGCGCTCCGGAGTTGATGAAGTGAGCGTATACCCATAGCATTCCATACAAAGAATATTAACCGTTCGAGGCGAGGCGGTGCTGGTCGGGTGGACCTTTAGTCCACGGGACCACTATTAAGTGGAAAGTATTATTCTAAGTTTCATAAACTTTGACAACCTCCCAAAGTATTTTTTGAATATTGCCGAATGACAATGTTTTTAAAACTACATAGGTACACAACTACACACAGTTCGTCACAGGCTTGTTTGCGGTTCGACGGATAAAAATGATACCATGGTTATCACGCCTTTGCATATGTAAATCTTCATATATATTCATAGACCAGACGAAAGTGACAAATCAATCAAGTTGACAAAAGTCATACATGCGCGATCTCTGTGATAGACGAAATTTCTTTCGCAATTTCAGTTTCAGTAACCAGTTTTAACTGTAATTTTGTGAATGTGAATTTGAGTTTGTTACACTTTCATTTCCAACTACATCGAGTGCCTGGTGCCTGTCATCAAGAACAAAGGTGTTGTTCCGCAGATATGAAAGAACTGTTTTACAATGTGTACACATAGTTTCAATTTTTCTAGTGATGTTTCATTAAATTCTTTTAAAAAATCGTTTACCGTATGTACATTAACACGAACGGAGAAGCAAATAAAAGCTAATAAAGGAAAAAATGTGTCATCAATCCTGTAAAAATGATTGTGACGTGTTTTGCGCAGTATGAAGACTGTTACAGCTGCCGCGCTACATTTTACCAAGCCTATCAAGCACCTGGCACAGTATAGTACCAACTATAGTTTGGTTATACTAAATATAGTTTATTAAGTCCTTTACTTTATTTAGATAAGGTGGTAAGATGTTACATATGAACCCGTAAATATATTGTTTTTCCACATTACTTAATTTTACAAAACTAGAAGTGGTATTTTTCTTCACATTTGAATAGAACTAAAAGAGCAATATACTCTTCCAAATATATTTTTTATTTAAAATCGGTTTACAAATGAAAGAGTTTTGAGGTAACAAACATGAAAATCATTGCGTAACAAACATTTTTGAATCTAAATGTTTTGTAATCTTTTATGTATATTACTCTTTTGTACACATATCTCTGTAACCCAAAACAAACACCTAATAAATATCTTGAAAGAAAAAGCAAGGTCAAGGAAACTTTTATCGTCAGCTCAGTAACCTTACATAACTGCTACTAAACGCAAATACCTATAAAGCTAGAGACATAAGCTAAAACACGTTGTTAAGGCTGTCAAATTTGTGGGTTTTCCTCGATTTCTCTAGGATCCCATCATCAGATCCTGATTTGGTGGTAATGGGACCACTTCGGGAGCATACCCTTTCGACTACAAAAAGAATACAGTCAAATTGATAACCTCCTCTGTTGTGTTTTTGAAGTCGGTTAAAAATATAAAGCTTGTAATACTACTACTATTAATATATATACTAATACTACTATTGGTCCTTTATGCGTCTAGGAGAGGTAGGCTAGGTGAGCCAACCAAGCTCTTCCAGAAGCGCAGAAGCCTCCTGGCACGTTCACAGGCTTCTAGGAGCGATTTTGTACCAGGTATGGTACTTGCCCGTTATGTGGCCACTCTCTCGCATTCCAGGATTACGTGTGCGGCGGTTTTTTCTGCTTTCAGGCATCGTCTGCAAAGAGGCCTGTCCGTCGCATTAATGGTGAATAGTTGTCGATTCAGGACTAGGTGTCCTGTTATGGTTTCTACAACTATTCGGATATCTGGGTATGTACTGAGCGAGGAATACCACAATCTAGCTAATTTGAAGACAAATATAAAATTGGAGTAATTGCGTCACTTGGCATACCTACCTAATTACAGAATACCTAAGCATACTAATGTGTATGGGACGCGGACGTGGGAACACATGCTGCTTCGTATAATGAACTTGATAATGAAATTGAAAAACTGTACTGATTAACTATTTACTCTCTAGCTGATACTCAAATATATATTTAATATATTTGTAACAGAGATGTGTCTAGTATACAATGGATAAACTCTTGATGGTTTGTGTGGTATATAATATTCATATAAACTTATGCATGTATGAATTTTATAATAGACAATAAAGAAGAAAAAAAATCTACTCT
The DNA here is from genome assembly GCA_902825455.1 of Arctia plantaginis. Lineage (NCBI taxonomy): Eukaryota > Metazoa > Arthropoda > Insecta > Lepidoptera > Erebidae > Arctia > Arctia plantaginis. The sequence continues at coordinate 668,225 of CADEBD010000294.1, forward strand.
ACTAAGACTGATCGCTCTGCAAGTAAGTCGTGGTGAGACTTCAGTCAGCAGCAGTTTGGACTGTCTGCAGCCGGGTGAGCTTTTCCACCTTCCGTTGTGCGCTTCACGAGTACGCTGTCTTCACGCTGTCTATGCGAGTCACAAATGCGTCGGCTTAACCGGAATGATATCACAGTCTCACAGAAAATCGGTGTTAATAAATTTTTGCGGAATTACAAAGAGCGAGTAGAGTCAACGGAGAACCAACCATAATTTTGGACTGGAGAGCACTTATGGACCGGCATCGCATTTGTGATTTCTGAGTTGCATGTATCCATTGGTAGCGCCTGTAACTGCAGGGAACGGCTAGTGATATAATTATATATTATATTCAAATATATAGGAACGTACCTTGCCGTCTCCTTGAATTACACAGTTTTATAAAAGTATTAAAATCATCAACACGGACAACACAGTCTTGAAGTTAAAAACTAATAAGTTTACAGATGAGTGTTTCGAAATTTAGTTTTGCATATTTTTATAATTAGGATTATATGTTATACCTATTAGTAACTTACTGTTAGAACTACTACTACTACGTACTTATTGTTCAACTGTTGTTATGAATTGAAACTAGCATTTTTATTTAAACATGGAGATAAAATGCAAAAATATATAAAAGCAAGCAATAATTTAATTCAATTACTAACCTAGGAATAGCCATACTATTTGGTAACATAACGTGCCAAAACCAATCGAAACTACCTATTATATTACGTTAAAAAATTTCTTAGGCCCAGAAAATCATCGTTTATGAAAAATATCATATCAGAGTCAAAATATTATTTATATGTATATCAAAGAAGCTAAAGAAACAAGCTTACACTAAATTCATTAATAGATTATAAACATTTTATATAAAAGATACACATTGTTTCCTAAAATGTAATATGACACAATTTGTGGTTAAGCCCATAGCGAAAAGTAATTTAATTTGTGGTGACAATGTGTGATAGCCTTTATTGATACTATCTTGCGTGACGATGCTTTAATCTCGGGTTGGACCGACTGGAATTTTGTCCTTTGTAATTGAAGGTAACCAAGCAGATTACTGTCCTTTTGATGAAACAAAATTTGGGTTTATATCGCACACCATAGTACCTCGAAAGGAAGTAGATAATTAATTTACACCAGACCGTAAAAGTTTCTTGGGTTCGTCCATTATTCATTACATTGTCAGGTGTAACAAATTTTAGGATGAAAATTACACTCCCATGTTCTTTATTAAGTGAAATGTAAATCTAGCAATTATTTTTACTTATGATAATAATAATAAAGCTTTTTATTTCTTTAACATACACTTTGAAACATAACTAAATAAGTCAAATATATTTACAGTAACTCAATTAAGACAAGTATAGGCATTCTTAAACAGTTTCAGGTTGTCTTTGCCTTTGTTTTCTTCGTTCTGACACCTCCACTATCACCGTCACATCTATCTTTCTTTTTTTTGTTATGGTATAAGGGGGGACACGAGCAGACGAGTCACCTGATGGTAAGCAACTACCGCCGCCCATGGACACCTGCAACTTAAAAGTCACAAGTGCGTTGCTGCCCTTGGAATCCCTCCCGCTCGAGTCAGCGGAAGGGGGGATTTGGCCGCCGGTAACCTCACTCAGTCAGTGAAAGGCAACAAAAGAATTGCTTACCACCGGTTTTCTGTCCGGTCGAGCCATCACTCCGGTCGAGCCGGCCCATTCGTGCCGAACCATGGCTCTCCCACGGTAATATTTATTTTCTTTCTATCATCTACATAATGTTATTTCATGTCAGGATCTGATATCAATAGGTTTGATAGGTCTATCTGATTTACATGTATGTGGATTTATAAAATTAATCAGGAAATTTAATTATGTTGTGTAAATCTTTTAGGGTGTTTATAGGTTTTTGGTACATATTGATTTTTTAGTGCTTTTGATTGGCTGTCAGATATTACGGCTCGATATCTGATAAAGAACATGGGATCTACTTAATGTAATTGTTTCTACCATTGTCTAGTCTCTTAGTAAATTTTTACAGTGAAGTTGTGGGCGATACCCTAACTTCACTGTAAAAATTTACTAAGAGTTGTATCTGTAATCTAATTTTCGGTAAATTTTATCAATAAATAGTAATTTAAGAAAGTATTTACTCGCTTTGTTTACTGTTGCGAGTAGCATCATTAACAGTCTTTAATAGCCCACTGTCGGATGGATCTCTGTATCTGCATAGATCATTCTAAAGAAAGGAAGTTTTGGCCTACTGTACTATTTACCGTATACGTCTATAGAAGCATACGTAAGTATAAGTATACGTCTATAATAAGAAATTTTCAGCAGTATAATTCCTGGCAGAAGTGTTACTTATTGGGGAAACAGCAGCGGTTCACAAACTTATTGTTAAGATATTTTTTTCAAATTGACGACAAAGGCAAAGTAACTGCAAATATTTTCAAGATCAAATTCTCTTAAGTGTAACAATAAAAGTCGAGAAAATATATAGAAATTTTATTCGCTTTTAATGTCACTTTAAGTGAATCAGAAAAAACAAAGTATTCAAAGGAAAATTATTATGAAGTTAGTGATTCTTTTCTCTTCAAAAAGAGCGTTTAGACAGCTTTTATTTAGACAGAGTGTCACTTAGATAGATACAATAACGTAAAGAATAAGTTAAAAATTCACCAAAATCTCTCGTCAATATTCAACTTCTTCTTCGTCGTTTTGGTGATTGTTATTCACCAAAACTATAGTTGATTGTTCAATACGAAATTATTTCACGTCATCTTGTTGAACTTATTTAATCAATGAGAAGAGGCGTCTGTTAACACTCCGCCTTAGTCACTGAATCAATCAATTACAATATCAAATAAACTAAAGATAGCGGCGACTGTGGTATTTTATAAAAGATTGGTTGGGTGAGCTTTTATATAAATTGAATTGTGCCATTTATAGTAACTGAGGGACCAAGATAAATTACAATTGAGTTTAGGGTGAATTATAATATATAGTGTGGACTGATTGATCTGTGGACTAGAAATTCTTTAGCCACATTCTTTAATAAAACTTTTTGGTTACCACATAGCATGACATCTGTGATGCCAAATTGTATCTATTTCATGCGAATTAGTTTTTGAATGAGATAAAACTCTGACTAATGCATGAGTTGAACCATATCTTCATAGAAATTGATACACTGAAACCGTTATAATCGAGTAAACGTTTTATAACATTCACTACACAAATATTTGTGTCTCCGTAAGTTATTGTTTTCTTTTACAAAGATATTTATACTGATGCCAGTATTTAACCTTAAAAGAAAAAAAAACTTACGGGTTCTAATCTACATAAACTCAAAATGGCATGATTGGAATGTCGGGGTACAGAGTGATTTTTATATGAAAGAGCCATTGCAGTTTTAATCTGATCAGTCACGACACGTGGTAGACTTAATAGATAATTAATTCCAGAACTTAACTACGTCTTAGGGAGCATTTTTTATACTTATGGCAGCTTGTGGTAAAATTTCAAAAACTATTTATATAATGTGGCAGATAGTGGCGGCAATGGCATTGTCTTTTTTTAACGTTTATGATCAACGTAGGCAGGCCCTTTGTCGAATAACTCTTAAAATATGTTTTTTTTTCACGATAAATAAGGTCAGTCGTAAATTATATGCTGCAGCGAGATCTCTACGAAGACTTCGTAACTTTCTTCCTACCGATACAAAAATCGTACATCGGTAAAGGTGTCTGTAAGAGATCGCGGTGAGCGATAAGACTGCCTATTGTTGTACCGAAATGTATTTAATATTTGTATAAATAATACTCCAATAGTGTACAATAAAGAGATAAATAAATAAAATAAAAAATAAATAAGTAAGCAGTCGAATAATAAAATTATATCATATCTCAAATAATAATAATTAATCAAGGAAAGCACCCATAGCTGATATAGATTTTTTTGATACTGGTGATAACCCGTATCAAATAAATAACTATTTTCTCCACCAATATTTTGTCAACCTTACTTGTTTTGTGGGTGAAAACTCAACTAATAAATATGTTTCATTTCCTTTTGTCTCAAACCGATTCTTTATTTGATAAAATACCTATGTACCGTTGAGGTTATTTAATCAACATTTTCAACCGATCTTTACATAGAGAAACTTTCCTAAATACGTCACAGTCAACTAAAACACGTGAGTTTTACACTTACTTTTAAACAGACAGTATAGAAGTTTACGTATTGGGAGCTTTTAAATAATTAAACACCACACATCCCTTGTTTATCCGGAAGCTTCAATACAAAACAAAAGTATTTAATTCGGTTTTTGGTCTAAAACTGTGTAAGCCATTAAAAATAAAATCACAGTGCCTGATTGTTTCCGAATGCTGCAGTGTCCGTTTAGCCATTGTTATAGCTGTGACCTAATTTTGTTGAATGTCAGTAAACACGAACGTTCCATGAATGGTAAATACGATACATTGACAATAGGATGGCTGTGTCTCAACGTTGCCTGACGAGGACATGAAAAACGTCAATGATTAACGGTCGAACATTCAGGGCAAACCGTAATTACTTATTGTGAATTGGTATTCCAAATTCTATTGATTAAAAAGCAATAATGTAGTTTATGCATTTTCTTTTTTTTATTCTGTAACTATAGTCATTTTTAAACTTAAAGGAACCGTGGCCTTTAAGTTTAGTAAGGAAAATTGGAGTCTCGTAATGGGTCTTGCCACGTCTACAGGCCAGGTAGAGTGTCTGTGCAGGATGGCTGGCATGAGCTGGATGCGAGAAGCCTAAAATCGATGGGAGAGGCCTATGTCTAGCAGTGGACTGCGCTAGGCTGAAGATGATGATGATGAGGATGAAACGGTCTTACGATATTATTATGGTTATGTTAATAAAATTTATCGTTTATTAAAAAAACCAGTAAACAATAAAAGTGATTGGTCAGAATTATATCCTGACAAACTACGAAACATACTGTCGCCTGCTATCCAGGCCGATACGACATTCGAAACTTTAAGAAAGAGTGTACCCGCCGGCAACGCGCTCGTGATTTTTGATTTGGGCGACGGTAATCACTTACCATTAGGTGGACCAGTTATCCACTAGCTCGTTTAGCATAATACCATCAAGGAAATTAAGAAAGATAAACATGTTGCTGACACACTTCCTTTTTTGATGAGTAAGTACAACCGAGAGTCACCAGACATTTGAATCTGAAATCGCAAATATGATACAATTGAGCATTTCAAGTTATTGGTTACTTATAAGCCATAGTTATTAATACAAGAAAACTTCTTACAAGAATTGAATGAGACTGCTGAAATACTTATTTTATTCTTATTGGTTTCACGCGTTGAAAATGCAGAGTATAGAAAATTGAGATAAAATATACATTCATTATTATTATATTATAATAGATCTATATCTAGTATCTATTAATAGGGAAATCTTATTAATGTTTTTTAGCTCTTTCTCAGTCCTTGAAGAACACGTTTTTTTTTATGACATACTCGTTTACTGCTAGTCACTTAGTAAACTGATCCCCTTATACGTAGATACAGATCAGTGTTTAAATTTCAGAAAAATGACTGATTTTAAAGTCTCAAAATCCTGAAGGCATGTCCATATTATCGTATATATTTCAACTCAATCACTCTAAATCATTCCATGTAATCTGACCTATGATCGTAAGAGTAGTATGCATCATTATTGTGGCCCATGAAAGGATATTCTTAGATGATAAAAGAGAACTAGGATTAAGTTTCAGGGAACCGGGCCTTATTCATATCAATGTTATGAGAGCAAACACATCGTAATTGGATAGAACGTTTGCCTAAGGCGATTATGTGTACAAGTTTGTTATACGAAATACAAGTCTTATCAAGGCTTGTCATGGGCACTATGTAATGAAAACACCTTGCCGTCTAATTCAGATGGTACAGTAACTCAAACTTCAATGTTTTGTGTACTGCGTTTTGGGTTGTAAATGTGCTGCTCATAACAGATGAAAGTTTCAGTTTTACTTTGAAAATTCTTCAAAAATACAAAAAAGTGCCCTAAGTCACCAAATGATCCTGACTGCTAAGCCGGAGGTCGTGGGTTGGATTCCCACCCCATACAAATATTTGTGTGGTTGTTTTATGTCTGGGTATAATTTATCTATAATATGTATGTATTTAGAAATATTTAAATATGTAAATCAGCAGTCTGGTTGCCATAGCCCTGCCTAGGTTGGGGTCAGACATTATTATTACTGTATAAGTTATTCAATTAAAATGGAAAAGAAATAATAAATTATATGAAAGGATAATATTTGAGAACCATTTAAATATGTCCTTAGTCAATACATTTAAAATAATTTATTCATTAGGAGCCTCGAATTGTTCAAGCCTTAACAAAACTTAGTTAACCTTTTGTCATACTCTGAGCTCTACCAGTATAAATTTAATCATCATCATCATAGGGTGCCATCCTCAAAATGAGTTTGAAGGTCAGCAGACGGTACACCTCTCGATCATGAGCGGCCTCCTTTAGTTGGCGATATCGCAGTCCGGTCCAGGCCACGATGTCATCTTTCCTCTTCCTTCGTGGTCGACCTGGTGTCCTTCTGTCAGGTATTTTTCCTTCTAACAAAAGCCTCAGGAATTCATGTTGCGGGCCCCTTTGTATGTGTCCAAAGAAGGCCACCTTCCTTTTCGCTATAACAAAAATTAAATTATTTTATAAATTTAATATATAATTTATATTGTATCAAACTGGCACTTCTTTACTTTTTTGTTTTTTAAATTTGGACATATTGTCAGCTACTGAAAGAAATGACCTCGGAATAATATTTTGTCCGAATCATTTTACTACAAATAATTTTAGATGTTAGTGGATTATTATAATATCAGATTCTCTCCTCTATTTAAGCAAGTTATAATCAGGTATATAAAGTTCACAGAACTGCAAACCTGAGTTTATAATAGAAACCGAGACGTGAACTTGGAATATTTGTAAAACTTTATTTTCAGTGATACTGAAACAATTAAAAGCTGTTATGAAAATTGTATTTTTACATTATTTTTGAAGTATTCAAAATACAACATAAATTGAATTATTCATCCTCGTTGACGTTACATAAAAATGTTTTCAAATTTAAGAGTCTCCTATCGTAGTCTCAAATTGCTCGTTAAAAGACCCTCTAAGACAGTTAAGACTAAGTAGGACGGACGTAATTTTGTGACAGTACCAAGTAAAGTTTGATATGGGTCTGCTTGGAGTTACTGTTTTATAGTGCCAAAAATTGTGTTCTAGAATCACCTTTACGACAAAACTCATAAATAAAAAGTAAAAGTAACCTAGGAGAAGGTGGCCTAAAACGGGTAAGCTAAGAACGAAGATAAAAAAAAGTGTTAAATCATGTCAGGAATTAGCTGGATTTACTTTATAAGATAGGGTATTTATCGAACTTGAAAATAAAACACTATTTGAATATATATTGTATCAAATATTAATTTAATAAAAAAAATACAAATCCTTTCCAAAAACCCGTTTTGCCCGCATATGAGCCTAAAAAGGGTAACCTCCTTTGGGCAAAACGGGTAAGTCTAGGGTAAAACGGGTAAGTGTCATCATTGATCAGATAAACTATAATCATAATTATAAAAGGCAGGAAGCTAATAATTGAACCTTATTTAACATTTTGGCACTTAGCATATAACACATGTTTGCTCAAAATAGGTCTTAAAAGGACCGTATACACACCGATCCAGGGGCTGCATGCGGTGTGTGGTATGTGGAGGAAGAGAGACAAAAATCACATAATTTTTTTATGCATATTCTAGTGCCTCAGCATATTTGTGGGATTCGTGGTTGTCCAGAACCAAGATTACTTTCTTCTCCAGTGTTGGACGCATAACTTCAACAAAGTGTCGAAGCCATTCCAAAAAGGTAGGGCCCGTGATCCAGCCGTTGTCTGCGCAAGTACCATTGCTGCCAGGTGGAGACCCGTCCAATAATCTGCTAATCATTCTCTTTCTTCCAAAAATGAGAAATGGGGGAACAAAAGATCCAGCTGCGTTGCAACAGCAGACAACTGTCGTTAGTTTCCCTCTCTCAACACTAGATATTACGCTAACCTGCCTTTTTCCGGTTCTCGACAAAAATTTTGGAGGCTTATTACTTGTGGTTTGTATCCCCGTTTCATCAACATTATATATCCACGTTGCGTCTATGGCATGTTTCTCTATTTCTATTTTCAGTATGTCGTAGACTTGCGGTTTATTAAACCCTCGGGCTCGTGCAATTGATGTTGGTTCTGGTTGTCTAAGCGTAAGGTCAGGGTGCCGCTTTTTAAAACCTAAATACCAGTCGTTTCCTGCTCGGCCGTCTTTAAAAGGTTGCGATATGTTATTTCGTTCTGCATACTGGTAAATAAGCTCTAAAAAGTCGTTTTTAGTACAACCATAGAAAATATCATCGACCTGAAATACATATTCTAGTAATTCTCTTTCTTAAGCCTTATTGAACACCGGCTGATATCTTCCTAGCTTCTTCTCAGAACTTCCTTTTTTTATATGCCGTTGCAAAGTAGATAGGGTAAGGCCATACTTCTTTGCGGCGGCAGAGACCGAAGTAGTCTTCACTTCTTCCATTGCTAGTCGCATAGTAGTTTCACTCCACGATGCACGTACGGTTTTACGCTTATTTTAATTCACCATCTAAAAAAGATCCGAAATATTTTAATACAAAACTGATTCCGGGCAAAACGGCTATGTACCCGTTTTGCCCTACCCGTTTTGCCCGAGAGCACATATTTTTGTAAATTAATAATAACCTCAAAATGAAAGGTAAATGGGGCAAACTTTTTATCTTAAATTAAAGTTAGATAGTGCTTGAATGAAACGGTACTACTAATAATATGAGAATTATAAAGGTTTTCGACTAATTACGAGACACTTACCTTGAATTTTTTTAACAAAATCATTTTAAAACTTTCGTTGCACACACCTACGCCATTACGCGACTCCGGCGCCTGAGCGAAACTGATCGAAACTCGTCAATGTTCGGCAACTCTCGACACAAGCATACATTGACACTTATGCTTGATACAACAATATACGAGTGCTTACCCGTCTTGGGCGGCCCACCCGTTTTGGGCCACCTTCCCCTATGTTACTCGCTGATAATGTAGCTTTTCACTGGTGTTTGTTTTTTAAAATCGGTTGAATGATTTAGGCGTGAAATCGTAACAAACAAACAAACATGCTTTCACATTTATAATATAAGTATGGATTATTTGATGAAATTTTAATGCATTTCGAATGTTCGTGTCGTCATAAAATAAATTCTAAAACTTTTCTTTGACAGTGTTTACTTATTTGCATATATTTGCAGTTATCGGAGTTTTAGACAAATTTGAAACAATTGATTTTATGTAAGGATTTTTTTAATTTAGCAATTAAGCAAATATCTTGTTCATCGACGAAAATCGAACGGAAGTATGTTGATAATATAATTTTTGATCTAAAAAGTATTTGTAAAATCATTAGAGGGTCATTACATGTGAAATCTATGATATTATTTGTAAGAACCGAATTCTGACATCTGTAGTACAAACAACTCTTTATTAAAAAGAAAACAAATCTTTAATACACCAAGTATTACTGTCGTTATAACCAGAAAAAAAAATGGAAATGGTTCTTAAGACAAGAAAAACTATAAACATATACATTTTTTATTTGTTGTTTTATGTACGCTTAACTTTTTTTTATCTCAATACATGGATAAATACAAAGTAGGCCCGATTTAAAACATTTCACAATCTCTTCCAGAATCGCTGTTACCATTGCATTTTAATGTAACTTTTAATATGTTTAGCGCTGATTCAAATCTACTTATTAATTTACAATAGTTTCAAAATTCAGTTAAACATATTAACTGATTTTTTACGACTTGTTTTTATGATCATTTCCCCACCTCTATTCTGACTATCAATAAATACTCTATCCAGTACAAAAAAAACATTCAAATCTAACGGCAAGATCAAGAGATATTAGGACGTTTAAACGAACAAACAAAAATAATAATTCTGTAGCCTTATTCTTATTCTGTAGACTGTGTCAGTTCCTTTTGTCTCTTGTCTGTTTAATTTATTGTTAGAAAGTGTTTATTGCAGTACATAGACTATGAGCTCACTTGATACTTTTATCGTTTACTTTGTAGTATTTCAGAAATCATGTTTTGCTTTCGTGTTTAGGGAAAGGACAATTAAATAAAATATTGTTAGCTTTCTACGAGGTAAATCCTACCTACTTTTAAGCTAGATAATGCTAATGTTACGAGCATGTTTAAGATAGTATTTAAAATAATAAAGTATGAAGCATATTTGTGAATGGGAAATGATTTAACAATAATATGTTTTAAAGTAGCAGTTTTTTCTTTCAGTCTAATTAACTGAAACAATTATATGCATTTATTTTAAAAACACTCTTGTTTTATACTCTTACAAAAATTAAAACCCCTTAGGTTAATATAAAAATGAATATTTTAATTACTATTCTGGTCTGAATAATTTTATCTGTAAATTAAACACCCAAAGAACGTATCGGACTATCGAATATATGTGTGTGTAGATCGGTTTATTTACTTACAACTTTTAATTAATGGCCATGTGGTTCTAGGTTTATTTACATATTTGAAAGATCAACTAATGTGAGCTAATTGAAATTCTTCTTTATTTTATTTTATACCAGCTTTTGCCTGCGGCTCCGCACGCGTGTTTGTCGGTTATGCGGGGGGGAAAAGCCTATGTTACTAGCTAATAGTGTAGCATTCCATTGCTGAAACAATTTTTAACATTGGTTTATTGGTCCAAGCGTAAAAACTAACAAACAAACAAACTCACTTTCACATTTAAAATAAAAAGTATTGAAGTATGGATACATAGTACATGCCTTTCAAATTCTGAAGAAAAATTAAAGAGTTTGTAATTAAATGTGCTATAACCTATACCAGGAAAACTTTAAAAAAATAATTTTCTAATCAAGGTCTATGAACAACTTGTCAATTACACATAGCACTCTTTGACCATAACTTATTTATGTCATTCTATATACTGCTTATAAAAGATAAGAAGCAACAATACATCTTAATTAAACATTATTAAATAGTTTCAAGGTAACTGTAGTTTACTTTCAACTTTAACTAGAATTCATTAAAGGTAGTATTAACTTAAAACATGTAGTTTATTTAATGACCTTACTTAAAAAATAAACTAGTTCGATTGTTCTTAAGTGATACAATCGACTGCCTAGAAAATCATTTCATATAGTGAGGAAAATTGTCCTAACAGTAATTGAAGAACGAAAATCACCACTCAACTTCGGTCTGTCAACCCCAGCTATAACAACTGCTAAGAATAAATCTCTGTATCTTTCAAGAGATGAGAAATATAAATACAACTAAACCCTTTTCTCTAATAGAACGGTTATGTAGTAATGTTCCTCTAACAACATGCATGTAGCAAATATGTAGGGACGGCATCCATTCCCATCGTGCTTTTATCATTCAACTTTTACTTCTTTCATTTTGTATTTCAATACATATAGGGTAAGTTTTATCTTTCGATTTAACAAGCCTTTCCATGATCTATGACAATCCACATTTCCTTCATCACTCGAATTGACTATTTATGCTGTGTCCCATACATATCCCCATAAATTTAAACCATTTACCCCTTTACTTTATAGCACACAGTGGCCTACTTCCACTATATTCCATATTTCAAACTCTAAAATATGATACCCTCAACTTCTTAGGGATCACCTGCCAAAAATATGGGGATAAAACGGAAGGAAATATTATAGCTGAGTTTGTTGGGTCATGCTAATTGAGGATGAGTGTTCATAAATCACGAAAATAACTAAGCCTTCCGGCTTTGTTGTGAGGCTGTTGTTGTTAAATATACTATCACTTATTGATACAGTTTTCGTCATTGGTATTGATGATGGTATTGGTATTGGTGACATAGTGGGCATTAACAACAATAAAACGTCTTTAAAATTAGTAAAGATGAAGAATGTTAAATTCTTCATTTATAATTCTATATGATGACTGACGTCTATTTGAGGTCATCAAATATTTATCTGAAAATTACTCAACATATTTTTCCCTCGTAACTCCTAAAAACTAAAAGAATTCTCGACTTTTTACAACCGTTTCTCTCTTACAAAAAATGTTTGTCCATATTTCTTCATCATGAAAGCAATTTGAAAAGTGATTTAAAAGTTTTAACTCACATACTCTTTTATAATTTCCATACATACATGAACATGCCATGTGGAGGGATGAGAAAAATGGGGCGAAGAAAGTGTTAGTTGAAGGGTACAAGAAAAGAAGTAGACCAAAGACAAGGAGGATGGACTGCGTGGCTAGGAAGGGAGTAAACAGTGAGATGACGAATAATACATATTTACTGAGCCGACCCAAGATAAAATTGGGATAAGGGTAGGGTAGGGATGATGATTTTCTATCCATTAATAATATTTAATTTTCTTTCAAATTTTAAAAGCTTAGTAGGCTGAATTAAGTAATTTTTTCAACCCGTAGATATTATACTTATATAATCCTGGAGGTGTTAGTATCAATAAAATCAGCCCTGAAATATTATTTAAAACCATCTTTCCTGTTCAAAGTTTTACTTTTTAAATATCAAATGCTTAAAGTGCAATCAGTAGGGACGACTGGTGTAGGATGAAATTTATCCAGTCACACTCTGATCAGGGCTAGTTGAAACTAGTTTAACGTAAAAGTTCCCGATGAAGGTACCTTCTCGCTTCATCGAGAAGGTACACCTTAAACTAGTTTCATCAGACAATCGACACCAACCAAATATATTGGTTTCCTCAAACATGTTTTCGGACAGAAATATTTTTGAATAGTTTAGTGATCTCTCAAAAATATCACAATCCATCTACTCTACCTGCGATGAAACCTACACCGACTGAACGGATGGCATTATAGTTTAAGCGGTCACCTCGTCGCTTTCTACTGCGCTGAATGTCGTGGGTTCGATACCCACAAGGAACAACACTTTGTGATCCATATATGATTGTTCCGAGTCTTGGTGTTATTTATGTCCAATTCATAAATGTTTATTATCTTTAAAAAAATAAAAAGAAATCAAACTTAGTAAATATATTGTCAGCTAAAATTTCACGCTCGTACAAAATTTGATTAAGTACGACATTCAAAAGTTCCTTCACATAGCTAGTTGAAAGTAAAGCTAGTAAAAGAGCTTACAAAATGTCAACTCTTTTGCCCTAAAGAAATAATTTATCTTTTACTACAATCATTCCAAGTTTCATTTTCAAAATTTTGTAATATCTATATATAGAAAAGTCGATAGTAGCCATCTTACTTAACGCGAGATTGTGCTTTCAAGAATCGTTTTATTTTGAATGCATTCATTTTCATAACTTTTTGTTATTACGTTTGAGTGTTATGTATATTTTACGGCCAGTATAAAATGTTATGACCAAAGACAATTCTAGCTGCTTATTTCATTTAATATTTTGCAAAAATTTAAATGAAGCATTCGTTATTCAAAATATTGGCTCAAGAGCAAAATTTTCTTACAGTTTAAATAAGATCGAAAGGGTTTCTCTTTATTAACAAGAAAAAATGGAGTCGTATTTTAAGCCAATTCAGCTATTTTGGGATATTACTTTCTAAAACACGATTTTAGCTAAACCATTATGAGTATTTAATACGTGTATTTATAATAACAATGAACCATTAAAATAAGGCAAAAATGTATGTTTAGATGTAATACGGAATGCATTTCACCTATATAAAGGACTGCTTTCTAAAAATAAAAACAGAAATAAATTTTATAATGGTCGATAGTTACAGAAATAAAATTTTGCATTTCAGTTTGAATAACATAAGCGATGACATTATTTATAGGTAAAATACAGCATCTATCGGTATCGTCTCCGTATTTGTCTTAGAAATGGCACGGTAACACAATTCCTAAAGAGCTATATTTTGCCTTTATTCCGATGTTTCTATGTTACTATTACACATTAATATAATCATGCAAGTATGCCGAAGATATCTTTAATATATACGAGTATACTATTCGAACATAATGTTCCATAATAGGTACTAGGTGTTGTATAAAGGTTCACTCGATATTTTAAAGTTACGATATCTTTTTATTTACGCTATTGTAGTAGCAGTCCTTCCGCTTTCTGGCCCTATAGGTTTTTTTATCACAATTTATCTTCTTTCATTTCACCCTCTAAAAACAATTTACAAGGAGGGTTCAGGTCAAATAGGGGCCCGACTATAAAAGAATCTATGCTTAACCCTTTTGCAATATTACACAAAACGCTGGTGATGATGAAATGATGATATTAGGAGTTCTAAATACAATATTTATACTTATATAATAGATTTAGCCTTCACTCTCGTTTAGTTTTGAATGCACATACTCTTCTCACTCATTTCTACATCGTCCGACTCGAATGTTATGTTAGAGCTTCGATTTACACGTTAATTACATACTTCCTAAATATATAAAGTATTCTGCTGGCGAATAATACAATACTATCTTATTCTATTATCAACACTATAAGCATTATCGTCCCTCGTATCGTTCGTCAAATTGCATGGAGTTTTCTAAGGCTTCCATTAGACCTAAGCCATCTTCCCACGATGCCAAGATTACCACTTTATTACTATTGCAAACGATCGGTAGACCAAGTACGAGTAAATTATGTACAAAAAATGTATAGGTCTCAAAGAAATTTATGTAATTATAGCAATACTTTTATTGTAAAAGTATAATCAACTTTATTACTGTATACTATACTTTATTTATTGATATGTAGGAACTTTGAACCTCATTGGGATTTAGTATTTTTTACTAAGATAGAGATTTTAAGAGATACAAGATCAATTAGGATTAATAAGGGCTATCAGTGGTAGCGTGTATCATCCGTATTTGGCAAAATGCATTTTAACTTTTTTTTGTCCTATGCTCCAGTAACTGTTTTAAACAACTAACATACATGAATGAATGGCACTACCCGCATCGTATTTCTACATCACCCGACGGTCGACTGGGAGACAATAGGGCATTTCCTCCCAGTCGAACTTACATTATTTATTTTATTTTATCATAGTTAATAATATTTTAAAAGAATTTACTTGTAAGCATCTAAAACATAAGTAATGCCAGAGGTAAATTCTTTATAAATAAAACTGTTCTTGTATACTATGTTCTTCCCAAATACATCTGGCGTTGCACTTCTCACTGAAGGGTTTGAGCCAATCCTCTTGGCGTCGTGCCAAGGTTAGGTAATGTTATAATGCGGTAGCACGTAGCCAGATGTCTTGCCACTGAAGAAACTGTGTCGCTGAGATTATTAAAACTTGGCTTTTTATGCGAGGAGTTCCTTAATTGCTTTATAGATTTCCGTATTGCTAATCATGTGTCTTCGTTAGTCGTCAATTCATGTTGGTTTCAATTATCAAGGTAGTGCTTAATATTGGTTGGAAGGTAGTAAAGATAGATGCCAAATTATTAGAAGAGAGAAGACCAAGAATTTGATTCTACAGTTCCCTGTAGAATAAAATTCTTCTTCTGAACGTAAACTGTTACGTGAAAGCTCTACAAAAGAGGTCAAGATCTTCAGTGGACGTAGTAAAGAAACTGCGATAGTTGGTAATAAAGAAAACTTTATTGCAAAGTACAAAATAATTTCAAACGGTTCATAGCTTTAAAGAATTATTAATACTGTATAAGATGTGACTTTAGCATCGTTCCTTTTTATCACTTATTAAGTTGCACTTACCTTGTATTTATTAAATAAATCTAGATAAAGAATAATAATGGAAACATTTTTTGAGAAATGTTTATTACTACCTAGGAGAATGTTTTTTTTTTAGTTTTGTTTCAATTTTTATCGATTTTTAGCGATTTTATTTTACTACTAAAATATTTCCAACTTAATATACAACCAACATATAAGTATAAGATTTATAACATGCTTGTTTTAAGATTAATGAAAATATATCGAGCTGTTCTCGTTTAAAGCTATCAAACTGAGTTATTACCTACATTGTACAAAAACCTGCAACTGGTCAGGATTAATTAGTGTTGTGAACTTGCTTGCAACCTTAGTTCGTGTCTAGATCGATCACTATTTAATCGAAAACATCCGTCAATGATGGAAGGATATAATTTATTTTATTAAGTCAAATGGATTGCTTTGTTATCAATTATTAAGGGTTATCAATTGTCATGTTAAGATTTTTAGTATTCATAGAGAGATGAAAAAAATTTAGAAGACTATGTTAAGTTAATAAACATGTGAATGAAGCTTAAGAAATATCTGTGGCTTAAGATATTACCGGTAAATGCTTTTACTGGTGCACTGTTTTGTATATTTCTTTATCCTCTTAACATTTAGTAACATTCACTAAAGGGGGATGTTGTTATTTTACACCAGTAAAATCTGATCACAACAATATGTAATCTGTGTGTTAGTTCTTCGTTTGTAGCTTATGGTTTTATGTGAAAAACTTATTATTTAGTGTAAATTGTTTATTACGAGGATGATGGTCAAGTAAAACATATTTTTTTTGTTACAGGTAAAATGCAGCCCTAAGGAAAAAAACCACTTCACAAATTGGTAAAATAGTCTTTATTTAACAATTGAGATACCTATTTTTAATGAACAATAAGTAAATACGAGATTATTTCTAAAAAAAGAAAACCTTGATATAAATCTTTCATTTTGCCTCAGATAAATTTAAAGCCCGATACAAAAAGCAGAGCGTTTGTGTGATAAACGCAATATGGACCAGAGTTCATTCATCTGTAAATGTAAATAAAAAGAAATGTAAAAACGCTGTGATTGCACATATGCTCTAAAAGAACTCGGCAAAGAACACTCAGTGTTCAGCTCGGGGCTACATTTCGGACAAATGTGTATGTTTAAAAGGATGTGGTACCTATTCTCGTTAAAACTGTTTTTTTTTTAAACTGTCATATCGGTCTCGTAACATACAGTCCTGTTATAATTACAAAGGTTTGCAAATAAATGAGTTTGAGCTCCTAGTTTTTTTGTGTTTTCCGGGGAAATCATTTTTTCGGTAAGGAAAGTTCCAGTAGTACCAACATGAGTTCATTTTTTTCGGGCATATTGCTTTTCCCGAGAGGATTTTTACTTGGTAATGTGACTGGAAATATAACTTCTATTACCTAATATGTACATATAAAAAACGTATAGCCGTAGCTATAACTATGATTATGCAGATATTCAAGTGTGAGTTATAAATAAAATCAAGTGAAAATATTGTACTGTTTATCGCATATAACTTATCACAGCACAGCAGAGAAATAAGTGTGGAGGTCACCAAATATTACTTTATTCTTACTCATTCACTTACTTACTCAGTAATTACAAAGGCATAAGTATCCTTAATAATACTCAACAACGACTGGCTGTGGTAGTTCGCGTACATACATTCAGCGCTTGTTATTGTATACTCAGAATTACATGACAGCATTAGCCACTATAATATATTCTTTGTAGCATAAAATCATTATCAGTGAAATTAAGTAATAGTGTAGTGTAGTATATTACAGGGACATCTATCATCACCCTTCGTAGAAATATATGTGGTGCTTTGTATGATATATTATAATTTCTTGTCTTGAATAATACATAATAAATAAACAATAAATAAATAATTTGAAAATTTTTCAATACATTAGAGATTTATGAGTGTAAACTAGGTGTTAATATTTTTTAGTCAAAAATTCTCTTTCAAAAGGTCCCATGCTAAAAAGTATACGAACAGGTACACAATAGAACTATATACAATAATATACGTTAAAAACTTGATTGAAATAAATTTAACTGGTTAGCTTATCTATACTGGTTTATTCAAGAACTTCAAAGCACTTTAGTACCTTCTTGATCGCACGGTACTACTATTGGAAGTAACACTGGAGAAAATGCCAGCTGAAAAAGACTGAAAGAAAGCTAAAAAGTTTTGTAAAAGGCGCTCTTTGTGATATCGATATTGGAAACTTACGCTTTAATATTTTGCTTCATCGAACTCATTTTATGAATACGTTAAATTTCGTTTTGGATAACGAAGGAAATCATTTATTAGAAAAAAAATCGTCTATGATTACTTTTGAACGGTTGAAAATATTGAATAGCTTAGATATTGACTATATATAATATTAATCGATACCCAAATATTACATCATATGATTAGCCAGTTTTTCGATTTTCGATGTCATTTAATTCGATTCCATCTTGACACTAACAAATTGCGTGATTCAAATCAACGCGAAACGCCTACTAAAAGCATCATTTATTTATTACCCATTGCTGGTAATATATCACCGATTCAGGTAAGTACAACAATATTGTCAGCTACGACATACCACGGTCCGAGAACACTTAAATTAAAATACTTGGTTTTACTTGAACTAGCGGCGACCAAAGTTTACATAGAATGTCTTAGCAAAATAACTTGTGTTATTTAATACGAAAAGTTGTTATACCTTTGCAAGTAATAGTACTCTTTAACTTGTTTCTGTTTTTTGGCCTCGGGGTATAGCGGGAGGTATTGAACAATATATTACTCATGTGTTTTAGACTATTAGGACTATTATGTATTTTCTTTGTAGTAACATGCACGACTAACTCTTTGGTCACTGCGGTAGGAACCCGTTGCAGACATGCATATCTAGACTTCTTTAGAAGTGGCCTGTGGTCAGTCGGGGACATCCATCAGGTGAGGTAATAATATAAAATGGCTGGTTGATGCTCATTATCACTACATACCTAATAATATTAATCTCTAACATGAAGTTAGTAACAGACCCTAATAGTTCACTACTGGAGTTACCATTTCAAGCTCATTCTCGAAAATGGCGACACGGTGGTGAGTGCACCCGTTTTGTTTTAATTCAAACACTCATCAAAAGAGTCTGAGCCATGAATATGACTTACAAAATAGAAGCGTTGGACAGGGAGATATGTATATTTAATTTAACAATTTCCACTTAAACAACATTTTATATCTTAAATACTATACATATTTAAAGAAACAACATCAGTAAGTAAACTTAACCTTAACTTTTCACGGCAGAAAGGAATTAACAAGCGTACGTACATCTTACTTTCAGGTTTACAATTCAGTATTAGCCACCAAAAATTTTAAAGTTTTCACAAAGGTACAAGTAGTATAAATAAACACAGTACAGTCCCCTGAAATAGTATAATGTACTACATGATGAAATCTATCATAATGACCGTAGCATGTGTAGTCGTACGTCGTCGTAGTAGCACTACTTGATGGTTGGATGTACATTAAACATTAAATGAAAAATTAATCGTGTTACAGTTTCAGGTATAAAGTAGCTTTCCCGCGTAGACTGTATATTTCTCAGGAATAGCTTTGTTTATAAATGGTAGTTTATATCCTTTTCTCTGCCCCTGGCTATGTGTATCATGATCGATTGTGTACGTAAGACGAAAGCAAACAAACTTGGTTTCGCATTAATGCATAGGGTGGTATAGGGTTTCCTTTATCGGATTGAACTTCTTGTGCTAAACTTTTGACTAACCACTTTCAATGGTCAAACAATGTCAATTACCACACAGTTTACGTTGCAAGCTAAATCCACCTTATCCAAAACTGTAAATGACCTATAGTAGAACTCAAAACGACTGAAAACTTCGATCACATCGCCATTTGTACATGGTCATTAACTTGGAATACTATTGTATGTATAATATCCTGAATAGGTGTACAATAAAGACTATTCTATTCTATCATTCAATTCAATGTGTATAATCGCAGAGGCTATAATGGGCTGAGTCGAATGATTTGGCACTAATCCATGACGCCAAACAACCGGCCTCCTTTAACAGTGGTCGCTGGAAACGCGGGTACAATCCTGATTTAATCTTCGCTAGCTCTTCTATCAGCTCACAGTGCACTAAAAGAGTGTGTTCACCTATTCCTCGCACTCAACATAGACCAATTATGTGCTGCATCGAATCCGTGGTCCGATCTATAAATGTCCCCTTCAAGCGCCGATTCAACTATGCCAAGGCTGATTGGGAGTCGTTTACGCAATCGATCGATGACGCCCTGTTCAATGTCCCACCAACCCCGCAAAACTACGACCAGTTTGTCGAGATTGTGTCAACTTATTCCCGAAGACACATCCCAAGGGGCTGCAGGACCTCCTACATTCCGGGGCTGTCAACAGATTCCGGTGAATTACTGACGCGATACGAAACACTGTTCCGATCCGATCCTTTTTCTGAGGCAACCACAATTGCTGGAGAATTGTTGCTATCTAAACTAGGCGAAAACAGACGAGAGAGGTGGACGAATACTGTTACTAGCATCGACATGACTCACAACAGTAAAAAGGCTTGGAGTACGATTCGAAAGCTGACCGGTGAGTCCCCTCAACCCGCACCGCCAAGCCAAGTCACCGCAAACCAGATAGCACATCAACTACTTGTTAATGGCAGACCAACACGCCGTTCCAGTAGGATCCCAAAATCACAAAAAACTGATGGCGCTGCTGACGATATCAGTAAATCATTCAACGTTACTGATATCGTTACAGCGATAAGTCGCCTTAAGTCTGGTAAAGCCTCTGGAGTCGACGACATCTCAGTCGAGCAATTAAAACAGCTTGGCCCAGTTGCTGTGTCGTGGTTGTTGCAACTTTACAACAACTGCCTGGAATCAGCTTCAATACCCCGTCTCTGGAGAAAATCTAAGATCATTGCAATCCCTAAGCCAGGTAAAGCAGTAGACGATCCTAAAAACTTTCGCCCTATCTCTCTACTATGTCACACATATAAACTATTCGAGAGACTGCTGCTGAGCCGCCTTGTGGGCGTCATTGATCCAAAACTGATTCCCGAGCAAGCTGGCTTCAGACCCGTGAAGTCTTGCAGTAACCAGACTCTTAAAGTGGTACAACACATTGAGGATGGCTTCGAGAGAGGAATGGTCACTGGTGCTGTATTCGTGGACCTATCAGCTGCCTACGATACAGTCAACCTCAAGAGGCTGTTGTGGAAGGTGGAAACCTTGGTCAACGATCAAAATTTCATCCGCATACTCCGAGAACTTCTCCACAACCGCCGATTTCAAGTCCACCTTCTCTCGGAAAAAAGTCGTTGGAGAGCACAGAAAAACGGCCTACCTCAAGGTAGTGTCTTGGCACCGCTTTTATTTAATATCTATACCAATGACCAACCATCCAGCCCACATACCTCCCGCTTCCTCTATGCAGACGACCTTGCCCTTACCTCCCAAGCCACCACCTTTGAAGAGGTTGAGGTGTCCTTGTCAAACGCTCTTGGTGACTTAGCCACTTACTACCACGCTAACTCACTCAAGCCCAATCCGAGCAAAACGCAGACGTGCATTTTCCATCTTCGCAACAGAGAGGCGAGCCGCAAACTTAACATCGTTTGGGGTGGGGTATCCATAGAGCACAGCAACTTTCCAAAATATCTGGGTGTTACTCTGGACAGGTCTCTAACATTCGGCAAGAACTGCAATAACATTAAGCAGAAGGTGCACTCTCGCAATAGTCTTTTGCGGCGACTAGTCTCTTCAAAGTGGGGTGCTTCGCCTGACGTCATGCGGACTACTGGGTTGGCGCTATCTTTCTCTGCGGGTGAACTCGCATGTCCCGTGTGGGGTCGTTCAGCCCATGCAAAGTTAGTGGACACAGCACTGAATGAAACGTGCCGGATAATCACTGGCTGCCTCAAGCCGACCCCGGTACAGATGCTGTATCCACTGGCAGGCATAGCGCCACCAGTAGTTCGCAGAGCGGTGGCGAGCTCTAGCGAAAGAGCTAAAATGGTCTCCGACGCTAGACACCCCCTACACAATAACATCATAGTACCGCATAGGCTGAAAAGCCGCAACAGCTTTTTAAAGTGCGTACCCCCGCTCACTGGTGAACGCTCTAAGGAAAGACTTAAGTTGTGGCAAGATAGCGTTTCCTTACCCAACCCATTTGTGCCACTTGCCGAAAATCTTCCACCTGGACACGAGCTGCCATGGCTGACCTGGAAGTCTCTAAACAGACTCCGGACACAGGTAGGCCGAAGCAAAGAAAACCTGTTCAGGTGGAGATTCATAGATGAGTCTGCCCTGGAGTGTAAATGTGGTCTTGCCCCACAAACTATGGGGCACTTGATATCGTGTCCAGCCTGTCCTGTTACTTGCACATCACAGGAACTGATGGAGGCTACTGAAAATGCCAAACTCGTCGCCAAATTTTGGGCCGACTCAATTTGAATTGTCATCGACACGCGAAGAAGAAGATCCCGCGCGCAGAGACCTTGTTAAAAGACCTTTATGCCGAGGACGGTGGGAACTTAATTAAAGTATACCGAGTGCGTATTTATAGGCACGCGTAATCGAATACTGATTTTAAAGTTAATTTATTCTTATACATGCCTGCTAAATTTTGTACACGTAACTAAGAAAGCTCGTAAATTTAAAGAGCTCGGATAAGTTGAATCTAGGTAACTTTAATCCCGGTTGTACTAACGAACTTGAAAGAAAAATTGATGTATGTGATCTACGTAGTTATGGACACGTAGTTAATTTGAAACTTCTAACACTTCTTAGTTTTCCGCGTCTAAAATTAAAAAGTTTATCTATTTCTGCAGGTGATAATCATACCTTGCCGTTCTATTAACCGTGCCGTAAAAACTATTACTTTTCCTATGCAAATATATGTTAAGATAATTCTTATCATTTCTCATCATTAAATTCGAAAATTAATATTATTATTTTTATAAATAGACAACTCCCGCACTAGGAATATGTCCTGTGTCGCGGGATACAAACATACATGAAATGGAAAGAACACCCAGACTTAGAACAACAATTTGTGAATCACACAAAGTGTCGCCCCATGTGGGGATCGAACCCACAACACTCAGCGTAGTAGTCAGCGGCGTGTACTTGTAGTAGCGGTTAGTAGTAACATACGTTGTACCCCCTAATTATTGTCAACTGAATAATTTAATACAATGAAATTTATATTGCAGATTATAATTTGAGGTAAAATGAGCCTCAAATGGCATAGATGAAATTATGAGTTCATGAGGCATCTGTCCGGATTAGTGGTGATGTATGATGTTGCTTCCGCTTTCATATTGAATTATCGCGTTCAATGAAGTTTGAAGTTCGCAATATAATCACTTGTGATGTTGAGAGATTGATGTGGTATTAAAGTGGGATTTGTTTCATTCTCTTTGGAGGTTTTGTTAGTTATTGCTTAGTTTAAACTATTGCATTTTTTACATGTGTATTTCCCAAAGTTATGCAATGCTAGCCAGGTCAGCCCATGGATGGGTGGGCATTTCGAACATATTGAGACCCTTCCGTGTCTCACAAATCATGTCAAGCGTCGGTCCCGGTTGTCATACGAACATCAGTGGCAATCGTTACGGGTAGTAGGAGCCCTAAAAGTCCGACAAGATTCTTTCTACAGAACTTCGATATCACCTAGTACTTGGGTTGTGGAGGTCTGATGACAGTTGCACTGCGTAAAAAATAGAAGTTTAGCCATATTGTAGGAGACGTAAAGCTGACTTAACATAGTTTGGGAAAAAGGCTCGGAGGAATTGTACTCCTGTTGGTAACCTTCTTAATAGTTTACTTCGTTGTCACGTGTTTCATTGTTATACCATAACTGCTAACGAGTATGTGCCTCTCTGCTTTACAATAAACATAAACATAGCGAAGTATCAGTTACCGTGGGACAGCTTTAGGTTAGAAACCGTCCGCCGACACGTCAACCCATAACTAACGACCTGTAACCGACGTCAACCGCAAATGTTGGATAGAGGGTCTTTATCTTTTCGTCCCAGAAGATTCTGGGAAGGTATTTGAGGCACCGTTAACGTCAGTGTTACATTTCTTTAGATGACTGGGCCATTGGGTGGCGATATGTGAATTAATTAGTTGTCCTTTGCACAAATTTTCAAGTATCTTGAAATTTTAATGAATGGTGCCATTCCAGCTGCTAAAGAAAGATGTAAGATTTCATATATGAAAGAAGAAATAGAGTTTTTATTCCGGTTATTAATAGCAAATTATAAAATCATAATCTGTTGTGATACATAATCTGTATCCGTACAGGAAGTCAGGCCGTATCGTAAGAAATAAAGCAGAATTTTTGTAAAACTGTCTACAACAATTCGTCAAAAACACGCTCATGAATTTTGTCTGTAAATTATTTAAAAACCATCCACACATCTACATATACAAAAAGGTAAATAAAACTGCCCTTTCTTACATAATTGAAGAGTAAATGCGGTGATAACAAAGGACTTAGGTAAAAATTCCAAGCATGTGATTTTTGTCTCAACAGATAGACATTGTAAGAAAGAGAAAAATAGACCCTAACGTTTAAAAAGTATTAGTATTTAGGCGTGAGAACCAATTGAACATCTTAAGTATTTGTATACAATTTAATTGAAAGAAGAACAATTTCAATGGATTCACAAATGGCGTAGGTATCGCTAGAAAATTTATTGAATTGAGAAACTTCTGAAGTCGGGTCGACTTGGAATGCCATTATAAACTCATTTGGAATAAAAATATTTAATTAATGCAAACATCTCAGAAGTTACTATAGAAAAGAACTGGCCACTTTGTTATCTGTTAATTTTTGTGGAGTTGCAGAAGTATTAGTCTTTGTCTGCACTCAAGTTGCGGTAACACAAATAATAAGTTTTTGAAGATGCGTAAGTATACATACTATAAGTGTAATGTTCATTTTTATTTATGCTTCAGGCAATGATCTATCGTATGTTTTAATTTAAAAAAATAGTTCTTTGAACTGACATCACTGTAAGTATTGAATCAAATTTGTTTATTTTTTCCTTATTTAATCATCTTCTTTAAACAATACAATGTTAAAATGGAAATTGTTAAGCGTAAACTCGATCTGGATCTGGACGATTGGAGATTGAACTGCGATTAGTTTAATTCACATTCATCTGCTATTGAATCTTGGTGCTTTAATCTTATTTATCAATGTTCGTAAATCTCTACTCTTCACGATTTACTCCTTTTCATAGAATGATAACATTCTTTTTTAGAATTGTTTATTGACTTCAATGTAAGAAAATTTTAAAACGTATTTTTTTAAATTATAGAGTTTCAAACTTTTAGTAAATTACGAAATGTCATGGTTACAAAATTAATAGATCTATTGTATAAAATTTAATACTACATATAAGCAAACGGAGAAAATGGAGATATAACAAAATTAATATTTTAAAAGTTTCAGAAATCTAATTAGCGCAAACAATATTTTCTCGCCTAACTAGGCAAGATAAATAAAACAGCGGAATATGAGTTCATGTCCTAAATTATGTATGACTTTGCGCCCGCAATCTCATTTATTATTTGTGCCGCCATGTTCATTTTACGGCCAGAACTTTCGGGCAGGTAGAAAAAACTAGCTGCCTGGCCAAAATTGTATATACAATTGCAGTGATAACAAAGGACTTAGCTATGAATGTATATATGTACATTCGTAGAATGCTATATTGATATAATTTTTTTTTATAAATTCTTCGCGTGATGTGTAGGTTTGGTCGAATAATTTAGAAACAATATGTTATGGGCTCCGGAAACAATGTGTTATATATATAGATAATCGATTGAGTGGTTAAGCATAATAAACAAAGAAATGAAAACCTCACTTTCGCAATTACAATCTCATTATTATTATAAAAATGTATGAATATTATATTCGATAAAATGTGACATACATAACATCTGTTGATTAAAACCTCAAAAATATTACCGAAAAATAGTAATCAAAATATAAGTTTGACGCTTGCTTGACAACTTGAATTATTTGAACATACTAAGTAGTAGTAGTAGTCCAAAACATCCTTTCTAAGGAGAGGCCTATGTCCAGCAGTGCATTAAAGACTGTTGATGATGGTGATGATAAAATAAATTGGTTTTAAGCATAAATCCTAATAGTAATTAATTAATAAAATATGTTACAAAATGTGCATATTCCTTAATGCTTACTTAAATTCTAGATGAATTCACACAAACTTACCTCTAATTAAATATGTACCATGTTTTAGCAACCAACTATTTCAAAACATATTTAAATAGAGGATTACAAAAACATATATTTAAGTTATATGTTAAAATTTAATAGGGAATAATAAATTGATTTAAAAAGTTTTTAATGTCTTGAGAACGGACCTTGTTTTGTCGAACCTCGTGCTGTTGCGGCCTCTTTGGTGCATTGCTTTTAAATTGTCTTTTTGCAGTCGTGTTTTTTTACTTTTTTAATTACTATAATATTTATGTTCTCGCGTTTTATTGAAATCAGTTTTCAATTTCGGTAATGATATTAATAATAATTTACTAAAACATAAAATAACAGCTTTAACAGTTATACCATAACTGCATCAAAAAAATATTTTGTAGTTTCTCTAGCAAACCTCCATAAAATTTTCGTAAGGTTATTTATATAGCAGCAGTTTAATTAAGTAGAACAGGTGAGCTTGAGATATATTGTTGTAATTTGTTTCACTAAATGGAAGGTTTTAGGCCCTGCAGTGTCCTTTTAATGGTGTTGCTATTAAATTATGTAAAACAAATGTAAGTAAGTAAAATTTTTGTAATTAAAATTGTATTAAGAAAGCCTATACTAAAACTAATAATATATACTAAGTGCAGATTATGGAACGCAGTTTAGTAAATTCTTTTACTTTATGAATATTCTTATTATTCTGTTTTTTTAAGTAGAAAATGACAGGGATTACTGTTTCTTTTTTATTGGATTATAGAGTCCAATAGCAGTCCCTGCCTAAAAGAGACAATATTTATTTTAGATAAAAGTTAAAACATTATCTTGAATAGGACCAAAAATCTGCATTAATTTCGCCCTTCTTTATTCTAATAGTACATGTTGTAACCACTATTACGCTACGACTATTTAAAAGATTAATATACTCTGATCGAAGTTATTTATTTTTTAATATAAATTCTGCACGAAGAGGTGATTAGGAAGTAATTTTGACGTAGGCAAAAATGAGAGCAGTGCAAACTCCGCAGAAAATTCTGACATTCTTGTTTTTGACAGGAATAATATATCATGCACCACATATTAAACTTTTACATTTTAAAACTTTAGCTACACTTTACAAAAATTATAATATACCAAGCATCAAAATTTCTCTAGAGTGTAGGTGAAGTATCAAAATGTGAAAGTTTTACAACCCGCATGGGATATGGTTTGAAATGTGAATACCCTACACTTAATACTCTGTATTTTTTTCTGAGTGTAATTTATCTTCAGCGATACCTTTTGTAACATTTCTGTAGTTAGATAATAGATTTTTCACAGCAGCAAAATTAGTTTTATAAAGCTTTCTAGCTGGTCATGATGCATATGAGCAATGCCCGTGCAAGAATTAACGAAGCCATTAGCGAAGTTTTACAAACTAATTAGCGCTGTTGCCAGCTACAGTCTACGAGTATTATGAGGTGCAATTAAAGTCTGCATTCCATGGACAGACAATTTTTTTATGGATGTGCACAGAAATCCTGTAGCTTACATACCAATCAGTGTATAATGAGACAGCAACACAGGTAATAGACAAATTTAATAGTGGTCTCCGATTGCCGATCACCAGACTGTAAGAATAATCACACTATGGCCCCTTATAATTGATCGTAGAAATGATGTCCGATGGGGCCAAAAGATTGTCGCCTGGCGACCGCGTACCGGAAGACGAAACGTGGGTTTCATGGGTTGGTCGCGGGAAACCATTGCATGCTGGCAGCACAGGACCAGTTGTTGTGGCAAGACTTGGGGGAGGCCTATGTTAAGCGTTGGACGTCTTTCGGATGAGAAGAAGAAGATAGCCCCTTATAAGTAAAAAAATACCTTGTAATTCAAGATGAAGAAGGACCAAGTTAATGCTCTCTTAAAGTTAAGAAATTTGTGGTTTGTTAGACATTGGGTTATTGGATACTTTCATTGCTTAATTGTATTGAGAAACAACCTCACAACCGGATGATGTTGTTGGTGACTCATCATCATCATCAGCTTATCGCAGTACACTTCTGGACATAGGCCTCTCCTATTGCGCACCACTTAGCAGTAGTATCTTTAGTGTATCGGTGACTATATAAGCACAAAACAAATGGTGAATAACCTTGCAATTTGTTTTAAGACCTAAGTTACCACCAAACCTCATCTAAGGGAGTTTAATCTTTAACTAACCTTATTTTTACTGATCATTTACAAAGGTTTACCCTTAATATCATTTCCTTTACAAATTTTATGCTTGTTTACTATCTTATAAAACATTAATTTATCGAAAATAATGGGTAAGACGGATAAGCCGTAAAATTAAGTTATGAAAAAAAAACTACATTTCTATGTGAACACATACTATCTTGTCACAGAAACAGATAAAGTTTGTACCATAACAAGTAAAAGAAATCTCACTTCGGTTTGAATAGACATCAATAAAAAGAAAGTCGATAAAAGAAAAGTTACCAGTGACAGATACGGGA
Source organism: Arctia plantaginis (assembly GCA_902825455.1). Taxonomy (NCBI): domain Eukaryota; kingdom Metazoa; phylum Arthropoda; class Insecta; order Lepidoptera; family Erebidae; genus Arctia; species Arctia plantaginis. Next base: position 696,904 of record CADEBD010000294.1, read on the forward strand.
CAGTCCCACTTCGAAGGAGATTGAGGACACCCTACTTAAAGCGAACTTCCAAATGTTACAGTAAAGCTGTTTAAAAAATAAAAGGCCCAAATGGTTTTTTTCGACACTTTTTTGTTTATTACCAATAAAAATCCAAAAACCCCAAAAATAGTACCACAAGTTTGGGGAAAATTTAATTACAGTTTTAATACTTATGATGATTTAATGGAATCTTTGGGGCGTAGGGTGGGGGGGCTTTGAAAAGAAATTTGTCGCACAAGGCTGAACCATTCGTATTTACAAATTCTCGTACGAGTACGATTATTTCTTGTTAGGTAGGTATGCCTTTTAATAGTTAAAGGAAGAAACTACATGCATTTTGAAAACAATAATCTGATTTAGTTAGAACTTTTTGCAACCTATTTTTTTAGTTGTGTCAGATGTCCTATTAAAATAGTATGGTAAAACAAGAGGCCACTCAATAATCCTTGTACATTTTAATTCATTTAAAAACCATATTATTTTAATAGTTATTCGATATTTATATGTAGAGAGGATTTTCTGCAATATGATGATTCAACTTTTTATTATTTTTTTATATGATACTATATATATTTTATGTCTTAAAATGAATCGAAAACGAGTTTCTGCTAAATATAGTTTAAGTTTGCCGCTATTGAGCAAAAAAGTTTTATGAAAAAAAAAACTATTATAAATAGTAGACCCTAACTTTTTCACATAGAATACAACTAATCAATGGCAGAAACGTATTAAGAGGCATTGCTCTTGTCACTTAAAAGTTACAAAGTCCATCAAAGCATTTTCTTAGAAAAAAGTAAAGTCTATATTGATAAAAGTCGCTCATATTTTTTGCTATATTCCTAACAAAAATACTTAACATCTGCGCGCGATACCAAGTAACTGAAAGTTGTTGTTCCAAGTTACTAAGTCTATAAAATAAGTAAGATTATTGAATAGATTCCGTATTATGAAGCAGCTATTATTTTCCTTAAGGAACTTTTCTTGAGAAATTAAGTGGCGTGCCAAGAAGGATCGTTTATTTCCATTAATTTCACCTCGGCGAATTGGAAATAAGTTGAAAGTAAAAAGGTTAAATCAGAGGTATCTCGTGAATTAAATTATTGTTTAGCATAAGTCACTATTTTCATTTGTTATTAACAAAGAACTCCCTAAAAGCATAGAATTTTATAGTCACACTAGTTAACTTAATGCTGTAGTGTTTCTGTGTCAAGTATAAAGCTCAGGTAATTTGTCAGGTTTAGAAGATATAAAAGTATACAAACCTTTCTCATTTCTAGGTCGTACTGTGGTGACGGATTAAGAATACGGAATGTCACCACCCCTATTCATCCCGTGGGTTTCGTAAGAGCAGACTAAGGGAACAAACTGCACAGGACAACAGCACTGCAAAAAGAAGGAAAACTTGAAACAAACCCTATACCAACCCGTCTGGCCAGCGTGGTATAGTAGGCCAAAACCTCCTTTCTAAGGAGAGGCGTATGTCCAGCAGTGGACTATTATAGGCTGTTGATGATGATGATGATGAGGTCGTACTGTCTCCAATTCAGGAGAAGCTTATTCACTTTACTCTTCTGATAAATAGATGGAGACAATTCATTGCACACCCTGGTGACCCGCACCAAAAAGTCTTTTGTCTGCATTTATTAATCTGAAGATTTACAGCTTAGATATACATAAAAACTTAAACTTAGAAACTCAAACTTTACCTAATATTTACAATATACCCTGTACTATTAAGTCTACTTGCTTGCACCTTGCTTGCTCTGGCTAAAGAGAATTGGAGCAAACCTGTAGTACTTAGTACTAATGATCGCGGGGAAGTATGGAGGGGCAAAGAGCTCCATGTTCGATTTTATCGAGCCCTAAACAGGTCTGATATAGACTTAAAAGCATTTGACGACTGGATGGCGTAGTGGTTAGTGTTCGCGGGTTCGATTCCCGCTCAAGTCAAACATTTGTATGCATGAACATTTGATGTTTGATTTGGTCTGGGTGTTTCTATGTATAATATGTATGTATTTACAAAAAAAAGTATATATGTATTTATATCAGTTGTCTAGTACCCATAGTACAAGCTCTGCTTAGTTTGGGACTAGATGGCGTTGTGTGTATGTGGTAGAATATATTATTATACGACTTTGTTACGGTATGGTGATCTCTTTGGAGGAACTGAACGGTTTGTTAATGAGATTATGGAGTTATCACAACGAATAACTATCGGAAATATATCCTGAAAGATAATAAGGTTGACATCTGTTGGGCATGCAACCATCTTGGGGAATCAATCAGGCATATTATTTCTGGTTGTTCTTATCTCGCTAACGGTGAATATTTTCGCAGGCACAACGTAGTAGCCAGGATCGTACACCAACAGCTTGCCCTTAAATACCAACTTGTGAATCTAGAGTAGCCATAGGTATGTACCCGACCCAGTTCTCAAGAATGATCGGGCCACGTTGTGTTGGGATCGATCTATGATCACAGACAGGACTATTGTTGCCAATAAGCCTGATATTGTGGTAAAAGATCGATTAGAGCGTTGCCCCATGATTGTTGATATCGCCGTTCCTTATTACCGATATTATCGATATGTGGAATGTGGATTCAGCGATCATTGTTCCGATAGTCGTATCTAAGGATTAATAATAATTATTATTATTTATTTCTAAAAATAACCTTTAACAAATTGTATTTAATACTATTTCACATTAACATGAAGCCGAAAATCGATCTAAGTGGAGAGCAATGGGAGAGGCCTATGTCCAGCAGGGGACTGCTATAGGCTGATGATGTTGATGATAGTCAAGAGCCTCGACCAACACCTTAAGAGGCTGACATTAGGCGGCTGGATCAAGGATCTGATGCAAAATACAGTTCTCCTTGACAAGACCTATTTATTGAGGAGCTTCCTGTCTTTGGATTCCTAACCACCGGTGTCTTAGTTCCTGTACCCGAAGTCAGTGGTCTACTATTTATTTTTGTAATATATTTAAAAATGTAATCAATATGAAGATATAATCTAATAAAGAGAATACTAATATTTCGACATCTAACACACAACGTCATCTAGTTTCATACTAAGCAAAGCTTGTATTACGAAAGCTAGATTGATAGAATACTTGTATACTTTTTTTGTAAATACATACAAATTAAAAACATAGAAAACATCCAAACTCCGAAACAAATGTTTGCAGATCATACAAACATTTGGTTCGATCCGGGCATCGAACCCGAGACCTCAGCATAGCATTTTTCATATCTTATATTTGTCATGTTTATTCTCTACAAACAATTTTGGCAGGTAGTCGTCAGTACTTTTTTGCTGACTTAATATGACAACACAGGAACGACATACTTCTTTAACTTTCTACACCACAGCAAAACAGAGTAAAATTTCAACGAGTTTTGGATGTGCATGTGTGTGGGATTATTAATACCTTTAAACCATCCCGATGGCCAAATTCTTGGAAAACGTGTGGGGGTTGTGTTTTAGTTTTTGGACGCCCATAATAGCGGCCGAAAGAATGGAAATAAATGCCACATCGAAATTGAAAGACTGCACTGTGTGAATATGTTATATAGAAAACACAAATATGTACATGCGTTTTTATACAAATTACCTTTACTTTTTAGTGTCTTTCATCTTTTTCATATTCATTTAATATAGTAAAAAAATAACTATGCGACTAATGACTACTTTTTGCGACCAGAAGTCAGGTCTTTTTCTTATGCAAAGAATTAGCATCTCCGTTCAAGGTAGCAATTCCGTTAGCAGTAGGCGACGCAAAGGAAGAACTTTTATAATAAGTAGTCACATAAATAGTCCATTTATTTAAAGGATTAAGTGTACTAGTGTAGGCTTAAAATTAATTTTAGCGATATATCGACACTATTGTCCTTTACAATTTATTTTCATGCATTTGAGATTAGTCAGCTTAGTCCCTCGTGAACCAATTTATAAGGAAACTGTATATTACTTTTACACTATTGATTTATGGACTAGTCCAATCTTGATTAGGTAACAAATAAAGTAATTAGAAAGTAGCGTTATTAGTAGTAGTAAATTAGTAATTACTTTAATAATAATGCAATCATTTACTACATAGAGACTATTGTCTACGTACATACATAGTATTCTATGTATGGTACTTTACTTTTATGGTTGAGATAGGCATTTATTTTATACAGAATCTAACATTTAATAGTATAGATTTTTAAGGTTGTAAGGCTTTGTAAGTTAATAGGCTTCATAATACCATCTCAATCATTTCTCCCATAGGACGTCCACTGCTTGACTTATGCCTCCCTAAACTACTTCTGAGGAAAGCGATAACATATAAAACGATCAGCCCTTAACCAGAAAGTTACCAGTTACGGTTATTATACCATATCTAATGTTTAATATATCACCGGTGGAAGCCGATTTCTAGATGTGTATTTAATGTGAACCAACAAATACTCGTACTTAGAAGCAAAGAGAACCTACGTAATTAACTACGAGTATTTTGAAATTTTATTTATTCTATTAATACCTACTTTAATAACAGGCTTCGAAACACGAAGGCTTTACCTTTGTGTTTCGAATTTCTAAACTAATTAATTATTCTCTCAAATATCTTCAATTCTTGTGCCGACGTTAAATATTGACAAGTAATCTTTAGAAGAAAGTACCCATCAATACAATACTAATTTAATTTTCCTGCCTTTCGTCAAACTACGAACAGCCATTTCGCTTCACCTGTAAGTTCGGCTCATACAAATGGTTCCTGTCAACTGCCAGTCTTCAATAGAAATTGGCTTAGCGCTGAATTTCAACTTTATAAACGAGGTGCCAATTGCGAAATCCGAGCCGAGCTAACGAGGAAAATAAAGCATGAAATATCAATAGTTTTGTTCCAGTTGGGCATTGGGAAATTCGACTCTTTTTACAAGATGTTATTTCGAACCATTAAGCGATTTCGGGTAAGATATAAAGTATTTGCGCAAAGCTTTTATTGCTTTCGAGAAGGGATTTTATACTTTTTCAATACTGTGGTAGAAATAGCAATGGAATTTATAAAGAGTAGGCTTGCGTTTAGTTTATTTTTATATTCTATACATAATCATCATCATCTCAGCCGAGAGACAGGAGGTCTCCACAATTTTTTTAAATTATTATTTCTATACATATTTTTCGTAAATTAATTATTATGTAATAATTTAAATTCTCTATTTAAATAAATTTATTAAGTAGTATGTACGTACGTACTCTACTATGTAAGAAGTTGTAATTTCTTTTTGTTAAGAGAAAGACAAATGAATTTCAAGAATTATTAAATAATGTTTAATGTCATATTAGAATATCTAATTAGCTCCAATGTTAGCGGGCGAAATTAACATTTTTTATAAATAAAATAAAAATTCGTGGAGTTTAAAAACAAATATTATCACTTTAATCCCTTTTTTATTCATTTTCGTAATTCATTATTTAATAAAGCCATTACAACGTTAAACAAAGATCCTTTAATTCTACAAAAAAATCTGTAGTGATTTTTTTACATTGTTACAAACCATTAAACGCCACGTCGCGTCGCTATGATGGGAGGTGGTTTGCTAGAGAATTTATAGCTTTCGGTATGTGTCCATTATACAGGGTGCATACGAGCGGAAAAATGTGCTCCGGCAACAGGGGACTAATATTTTAACGCGCTAGAATGAGAAATTACGACACTGATGTTGTCATATCTGTTATATAAAATGCATGGATATATTTCCCTAGAGAACTTATTTTACGTCCACTAAAAATTTGTTATTATTGTTTCTTTCTCTAACAACTGTATGTATATTGCTGGAGACTAAAGAAAACGACAGACTTATAATATTGCGTTATAATAGCTTAAAATTTTAGTTTACAAAATACATGTGAATTGAGACGAATATGAAGGTATACTTTATTTTTATACTATATAAAGAAGAACAGGTATACGCAATCAACCACTTAAAAACTTTTTCTACATTTTTGAGCGGTTGTGGATGACACTTAATACTTAACGTGAGCTTCACGAAGTTTACACCTTGTCTAATATTCATCCAACATTATACTTGCTGCAAATAATTGTTTTTGAAAATATATAATTGAAAACAGGTCGTAGTTGTTTCAATCAACATGTAGCATAGCTTTTAATATTTAATATATTTTTAATTAATTTCAGCTATCTGTGAGTAGTTATCTAAATAGTAGCATTGTTAATATGTAGATTAGGAGACATAATATTTACGTACATTGATAGACAAATAAAACTATTTCTGTTATGAATATATAAAAATGTTAAATATGAGAAATGCATGCACATTTAAAATATACCCGATATGCAAGTTGTTTAAAAGTATATTTTGTCACTGCGTCGTGTGCCTAAGTTAAGATGACATTGAGATCAAAGCAGATAGCTAAATGTAGAATCTCCGGGTATATACAATTTTTGAAGTTCGCCTACACAGCAAGCCACAACTGAAACAAATTTAGGTGAAAATAAATGTATAGAGAAGACATTTTTACGATACTCAATAAAAAGTTACGATTTTAGAAATACACCTTTGTTTTAACTCAACAAAATTGGAGTTTTAGTATCCAATCAAAATAGAACAACAATATCTATATAAGATTGTAAGTATTGATCGTAAACATTTATTACTAAGTACCATAATTCGACTGCATCCTCGCTGGAAAGAAACGACAATGAGAATCTGAAAGGTAAGTATTATTATTAGTGCCGAGCTATAGGATATATATATTTTAAATATTTCAGTGGCCCATTAATATTGACAGGTCTTTCGCTATCGACACTAAGGCTCGTTGCGTCACTTTGGGAATTCCCTTTGAATTGTTCTACGGATAATTGACTATTTCATTGTTGAGCTATTTTCATTTTTATGTATTAAATTTATTATTTAAATTATATAAAAATGTAAAATTCAGTAATAATGAGTAAAATAAAGCGTGCGTAATGCGCATAAGGAATACTGTGCTCATCTCTATACGGTGGTACCCCAGTACCGGCTTCTCTCTCTGGACGAAGAGCTATTTGCATCTTCGATAAACGATAGATCACCGACCGGCTCGATCCCTTGGTATTACATAGAGATGTAGCTACACTCTGCATTCTCTATCGTATATATCATAGAGAGTGCACCAAGGAATTGCTAGGACTAATACCAGCCACAACTTTCCCCCATCGTTCCACACGGCAAAATCTTCACCATCACCTGGAAAATTGGCGCTCTACCAATGTGCGCTTTTCAAGACCCTTTTTGCCTCGCACAACCCATTGGTGGAATAAGCTATCGTTTGCGGTGTTTCCGGGCCGATACGACATTAAAACCTTCAAGAAAAGAGTGTATTCCTTTCTCAAAGGCCGGCAACTGACTTCTAAATTGCAGGCGTTCATGGGTGGCGGTAGTCACTTTCCATCAGGTGACGCGTCTGCTCGTTGGCCCCCTCTGCCATAAAAAAATATATGTTGTCGCCATTATTAAATTCATAATTTAGGATAGATCAGACCTGGCTCAGCATTATTACAAAATTTTAAACTTTCATTTTTGATGTTTAAAATTTATTATGACAGTAAAGTAAATACGATTATTACTTTAATCTTAAAAAACCTGCCTCTAAAAGATTCCCAGTAACTCGACGACAAGCGTGCACACTTAAACAAACACAACATATCTCGTAAAGATAAAACGGATATCTATTGTTTGACCGGATAAAACACTGAAAATCAAGCTGAAAAACAATTAATAAACAAGATGATTGTATTACTGGGCAATGGCAATGAGCAGAAAGTCATTTTTACTCCTTGATTTGGTCAAACTACCCAAATCGAGATGACCAGATAAAAATGTAAGGATCAGGAGACAGAATCAGATGTATCCCGTGCAACTTACGATACGTTTTGAGAATACTTTCATAAGTCAGAAAACAAATACAATAGTCATTCTCACGACCAAAAATAGAATGCTTGGTCATTTATTGGAAACTTCTTCACAAGTTTCCTATACTGTTGTTAAAATTTTCATAAAACTCTTTCGTTGTTGTTGTTTCGAGTATAGGATAAATGAAGAATTTTTCTAACAGTTTTGTAAAGAAAAACACACTGAACCAATTGTTTTCTCTTAATTCAGAGTAATTTAAATATATATTTATTTGTTCTATGGAGTGTTATGGTAATAGAAATATTAACAACAATCGGCCATACTATCAATACATTACAACAATAAAGTACCTAAATGTTATAAATAACCTTTATACCGTCGGGATGGTTTACCGATGTTGCAGTGGCACTTGGCACAGGTTGATAAAATACTGCACGGATGGCGTAGTGGTTTTAGCGGTCGACACGCTGCTTAACGAGTATTGTGGGTTCGATGCCACCTATGGGGCCACACTTTATCACTTTATTCCACAAATTGATAAAGTCTTTGATTGAAGATTTGTCGTTCAGAGTCTGGGTGTTCTTTGTGTTCATGTATTTTTGGAAAGTCCTCGCGACACAGGATAAATTGCTAGAGTAGGCGTTGTCTTTAAATAAAAATATGTAAAAAATCACGAAACGTCAAACTTGAATGAATTGATTTAAGAATACTTTTACCCTCATGCCTACCAAACTCCTTGCCAAAATAACAAAGACGTAGGGCCACTTTAAATAAGTTTAATACATGAAGGCGTATAGTCTAATACATATTTACTTTAATTATTGCCGTTTTATTAATGTCTCATGATGTATTCAATTTAGAGCTGTGGAATGCCATTGGGTATATGTTAAATTTCTTTTGCATGTACAAAGCTTATTTTGATTCAAATGTATCATTAGACTTTATTTTTTAATGGGTCGCAATGATGGAAAATTTATTCAATAATAAGAGTTAATTTACTTTTATGTATCATAATAAGTCAGTATTCCCAAAAAAAAATCTATATGCTAAAAATGATCTGATAAGTCTTATTTAATGCCAAACAAAACCATAATAATCTATTTGAGTAAAAAAAAGAATATCTGACACTGTTTAAAATGTCAATAAAAATAAACCAAATATACAAAAGAATTAAATATTGCATATAGCAATAAGGTTATCACAAGCACTAAATTAGACAGCTGTTGGTAGAAGATTAATCAATTGAAACGCAGGCACTGAGAACAAACAGTTAGGTGTCTTGGAAAGTAATCAAAACAGCATGATGGATGTGTGATGATAAAGGTTATGTTTCTAAAATTGCCTCGTAAGTTGGCGATAATATTAACCAGTCTAATGAATGTTGCGCTTTGATCGAAATATCACATGCGTACTGAGTGATGTTGTTTGATGATGAAGTTTATTCTGCTGTAAAATTTATAGATAATAACCCTGAAAGCTATTAAATATATATATATTGATTTTGTGTATTAAATTAATTCAGTATTTTAAAAGAAAACAATGTAAAAAAAAAACTAATATTAAAGTTGTCAAAATCCCCTCTATAAAATCCTTTTAAAACTATTATTGTTGGATTGATTGTAGTGGAACAACCGGCTATCCGCCTAAACTACTTGTAAAATATAATATGTATGTATGCGAAAGTAAGTTGGTTTATTATCACGACCCAGTTTAACGGCTAAGCCGATATAGGGTCAATATAATCCCAAGAGGTCGTCTCATTAAGACGAGACTACTAATAAAATAATTATTCAACCACAACGGAAGCAAAATGAAAACTATAGATTAAACCAAGTTTTAGTCGTTCCCGTGGCGTATCATAACATCTACAATACGAAACTTTTCAAGGTTGATTGTTAGCTTTGTGTATACTTTACGTTGTACGTTTAATTATTCTAAAAATCAAAACGAAAATTATCCGTAAAGTTAAAAAATAATATTCACGAAAATTTTCAATGCATGAATTTCATAATATAGTTTTGGCAGTAGAAATTTACCAAAAATAAATATATTTATGCATTATAAAAAAAAAACAAAGGGCGAACCATCTCTTCTCGAAGTCATTCCGGATGTTTAAGACGCGCTGTGATTTCGAGCCGTATTATTATTATTAAATATTCCTTAATTTCATTCACTTTAAACCTATACTTTAAAAAGTATTTCAAGGCAAAATTCAGTTTTTTCACTGACTCACTCGCCAATCAAAAAAAAAATTAACGTGAATTTTAAACATAGCCTGTAAAACTGAGATTTTCTGCTTATTTTTTGCGTTTCTGTATTTACAAACTGCCTAAATAACGTTCTAATTTTATATAGTAAATATGTTACGCCCAGAGACCGAGAACGCTCATCGAGTGAAAAATAGCTTACAACGTGTTGTGGTCTCTGTAAAATATCCACATCGCGCATATTGTGTTGTGGTTCTTATTCAGAACAGAATTCGTTTCGTTGTCGTCATGTTATTAGGCCACAAGGCATTGACGATTTTTCAAATTATTTAAAATAATTATTTCATCGACCAAATGTACATTTAACGAAAACTACGTGGAAGTACCTACTGACATGTTATAAAGCTCTCAATTTAAGTTTGATACACCGCATAACATTAATCTTGTAATGAAATTTCACGACAACCTTTAGAATGTAAAGTTTCTTGTACACTGTATACGCGTGAAGAAATGTTTATATATTTTGTTATATTCGAAAGGCTTGCGAAGATGGATGGACATTGGAGAAAATTGAATTGGAACCCGCGCAAGGACCGATGTGTATTACTTACGTCTAAAACATAATTTATCACAGGTTTCTAAATGTTGGGAAAGGAAAAATACTCTGAGAAATGTAAATTATGGTATTAATCTTGCATTATGGGTTAGTTTTAATTTTAGTCATCAAATAAATTTAGCAATATTTTCGTAAGAATTTAAAACACGTGGATAAATTCGATAACAGAATTATTGCGATTATTTCTAAACATTTCAGCTATTGTTCCAATAAAATTAAATATGTGAAAGTTATATTGTATATATAGTATATTAATTAGGATATTTAGACATACAGCAACAACTAACCAGATAATAAATTGGGAATGTGATTGCGTAAGCAAGTTTCTCTGATCATTATGTTGATCATATTGCACAGCACAGAATAGGCTTGTGTCCACTAATAACAAATTGCTTGGTTTATAGTTTCAAATTATACATGAAGAGACATAGATAAGAAAAAAAACAGTCTATTTCGCATAAAAGTGAAAGATTATTAATATTTAAAAAAAAACGACAAAATAGGCATTAACGTGTATCACGTGATAGCGAACACCAATGAGAAAGTGTTACGTCACAGAGCAGGTTACTCCTTATGGTTTTTCGTTCTTAGCATATTTTCTCACACACAGTTGCAGTTAACACTGGATGCTATAATAGATGTAAACAGTTTTGTTTCGCAGACGTCATTCAAGACGCCATATGTTCAAGGGAAATTTATATTGTTTCTTTAAATACAAAATACGTAATGTAAATATTGCTTTTTCTCTAAAATATAGGTTTTTTGGGATAAAATAGAAATTAAAGTATAAACATAATTAACCAAGTTATCGAATTGAGCTAGCCAAATCTTCGTTACTTATATATTCGTAGAGGGCAAATATATTATTGTGAAGGAAAACCCATTTCAGAAAACTATTGTCGATTTATTTTCTAGGTAATCCGTTTATATGACCCATCATCGACTCTATAATTGTAATATATTTATGTATACATATTTCAATTATGATTTCTAACTGTTTGAACTAGCTGGTTCAAAAATTTTGAAAACAAGTGTAATAGAACTGGCCCAAACCAAGACTTCCGTATATTCACAAAGTCATCGTGTACAAAGACTACTCTGAACATCGTAGTATGATGACGATGATTTATACAGTACTTACTATAATTTTAAATACCTAAAAATTTAAGAATGAAGAAAATGATTTAATATAAAAGAAGAGAAAAAAAAGAGCATCAAATGCCTTGATGTTCCAAAGTTATATTCAGGCTGATTAATAACTTTTATTGCGCGATGCAGGATCGAGAGATATTAAGTAGTTGAGCAGTTCTTGATTGGATTGCGTTTGGTAAAATGCCATATTTCTTCTCTTAAGATTCATCATCATGAATGAATGAAGTCCACTGCTGGATACAGGCCTTCCCCAAGGCCCCACAACAACCGGTCCTGTGCTGCCCGCATCCAACGGCTTCCCGCGAAGTTCACCAGATCGTCGGACCACCTTGTGAGGGGCCTCTTAAAGATTAGTGTTGATAATATAGTGAATATGAACTTAAACCATTTCAAACCGCGTTTTATAATAATAATTATTATTGTTTATTTGACGGCAACTAGGCCCAGTCACATGTGTTAGGAACATTTAACTTAAATCTAATATTATTAAACATAATACATAGGTACGTAATAGGTAACAGTTTTCTTCTGGTAATTCAAACATTTGGCAAAGAACCAAGTAGTCATTATCGAGCTCGACCCAGGTGAACTGGTATGTTAACTATGATTTAAGATTAACATAAAACCGTGGCACGTAAAATACATACATATTTTTATAAAAAGTGCTTTGGATAAAGATAATGTGACTTTAGAAACAAATTTATCCTCTCAAAAAGCAAATTTTAGTATTTTCCAATAACGTTCAAGTTAAAGTCTCGTAAATATTTATCGACCGTACGCACACAAACGAAGAACGATTAAATCTCTCACACACTTCACTTCATTGGATTTTTATAGGCTCTTTGAGGTGCAAAATCGCACAAACGAAATATTCTCTTCTATATGACTTTGATAACGATTGTTAGTGACTTTTGAGGTTGCTCGAATATTTTACTTCAGCTTAAAAGATTCAGTGTGTTACATTTTTCTTTCCCCGCAATTTTATATAATAATTTATGGTAATTAACTAAATAAATAAATATCAGGCCAGCGTGGTATAGAAGGCCAAAACCTTTCTAAGGAGAGGCCTATGTCCAGCAGTGGATTATTAAACGCTGTTGATATTTCAGGCAGTGGCTTTCATTGCGATATTTTTACAGTAACATGACATTATTATGGGCAAATAATTATCAGGTTAAATTATAATTAAATGCCTAAATCTGTATTCAGTTTATGATATGTTGATAATTGAAAGTGTGTATATTGATTGACCATTTTGTGAAGCTCGGCTTTATAAGCTAATTTTGTTGTGCAATTTGTCAGTTTCAAAATATTCAGTCATCAATTTTTGTTACAGTCTTTATATTTTATCAAATATTTTTCGTGCCGCGATATAGTCATGTTTTTATTACACTCAATTAAAGAAGTCTGCAAGTATTATAAAACTGGCTTTAAACCTACTTTACATATAAGTCTAAGTTTAACAAACCACGTCTCAGATTCAAATTATCTAATTCTAACTTGGCCTCTAAGGGCTCCTACATATTGTACAACTTGGAGGTAGACATCTACCTTCCTTAGGTTGTCGCGGTACCATATTTGCATATTTGAATTAAGAATTCTGTCAGAGTTTATTTTGGAAAAGGAACACGAGAAGACCGAAGTGCCTTAAAGTAGTAGTCGTGACTGTAATTAAATATTTAGGAATAATGAAATAACGAAATTTGCAACATATTATAATTAAATGCCATTACTTATTTAAAATATAAGGAGTTGGCTACTACATTTCATGGTAAAGCATTTCAAAAATTCTGCCCCCCATATATTAGCTACTCAGCAAGCGTTTCTTTATCTTTTTTTTTTGAGTGGGGTTATATTGAAATGAATAAACGGGATTCCACACCTTCCACAAATCTGGTGAACCGCAAAAATATAATTCATGGTGAATAAGTTCGTACGTGGGTCCCACAAATTATATTACGTTTAAACGTTTTCCGTCTTATTTGGTTTTTCAAAGACAGCACTAAAATGTGATGTGAAATTATGATTTATTTAATTCATTGAATCAGAAACATTGTGAATATAGCAAAGGCTTACAGTAAGTAATGACCTCATTTGACGTAAACACGTTAGACACTAAGAGCTAAGTTGAATAAAGTTAGCTCAAACAGAGGCGGTTATAGTTTCGCAAGTATGTTTGAGCTGAATGCTCTCAGAAAACGGTGAGGACCCATTAGCACGTGGTTAAGCGTCTAATCGAACGGAAGTGGCGCAATATCCGAGATGCAAACTGGGACGCAAGCACGAGTTAGTCTCACAAATGCATTTCAAATGTATCTAGTAGCGTTAGTATAAACTTGCAGTACAATACAGTGAGTACAATATTGTAGAGTAGTTGCTAATAATGTTAGAAACTCCCTTTCGGAATAATCCACTGTAGTCTGTCTGTAACACTTGAGAGAACACGAAAATTATTATCAAAGATATAACTATAGAAGTCCTCATACTGTAGTAAACGTTTAATAAATGTATAATTTTTGGAACATTAATAAATACAGATATATGCCAAAAATACTTACACCAATTACTTGGTAAAACAGAAAATGATGTCGTAAATATGTGCAGTATTTCATTTGTAATTGTGACTCAAAAATAATTTATTTTGAGCAATTTACTGTAGACTAATTATTTTATATGTAATATGTCTTTTACATGGATGATGAGGAATGAATGTTTTACTGATTGGAGACTTTACCGCTATACAGTGAGAGATAAAAAATGCGCTATATAAAATATATGTAATGTAAACGCTGGCTTGCAGAATCAATTATTTTAGTAGATTAGCGGATTTAGTGCATAAAATTTGCAAAAAAAAATAGTAGTGTATAAATTATGTATGTCACGTATACGTTATGTCGTAATTTTTATAAGTACCTGTGCCTTAAATGCTTGTATAAACCATATTTTCCATTAAAACACTTTCAAAGTAAGCCATGCTTTAAACTTAATATTTATTAACAGGCTGCAACGTTGTTTTTATCCTGGGTAGCTCGCCCTCGATATTTAAAAAAATAATGAAATATTTCATGCAACCTTTGTTGTACCGTGAATTTATATGTGAACATTTTTCAAGATTGGTATGAATAAAAATTAACTGTTATTATATTCCTTTTTTTATCTGTTGTTTATTGGCATTAAATAAGATACCCAATACATATATAAATTTCTTCCTTTATGTAAATATTTTTTAACATTTTTGAAATGGAACGCATATTTGAAATGGAGAAGTTTTCATAAATTCCAAAATATTATTTAGATAAATACATTACATATATTATTATGACATATAATTACATTTGGGGGTTAAAACCTAAAATAATAGTAAAAAGTACTAATATTTACTCACAGTGACAGTCTTTCCATTAATTCTGGTAAATTGTTTCTCACACCGTGCTATGAGAAACAGTAATCATGTATGAATTAAGCACTTTAATAACCAATTTCCACTTCCCTTCCATCTTACTCCTGGTCTTGATGGTAAATTGATTAGCTTTCGTAGCAGATTAGTTATAATCGAGGTATTGCCTCGGTGGTGCAGTGGTAGCGTATGCGACTGCTGTGCTGAGGTTTCGGGTTCGATTCCTGGGTCGGACCAAATGTAGATGATCTGCAATGTTCCGGAATTTGGCTATTTTCTATATATTAGATGTATTAATTTAGAAAAAAAAAAGTATATAAGTATTCTATCAGTCAGTTTAGTTTTCGTAGTACAAGCTCTGCTCTGAAACTAGATGGTGTTGTGTGTCAAATGTCCAAATTATTATTATTATTATTTAATTATTGATACCATGATGGTGAAACTAGTAATATAGTAGTAAAAACGTCCTACGTACAGTAAACAACTAAAACTGACAAAATTTGTATCCACAGCTACGATCTTTTGGCAAAGCAACTATCCACACAATGATAATACAAGGTATTTGTTAGTTCTATAAACTATATACGAAATACCCAGCTTAGATGTATAAAACATTGCGAATCTCAACTTTCCTTACTTAGATTATAAAAATGAATGTGAGTTTGTCCGTTTATCCATCATAATGAAATATACTCATTATTAGAGTACAAATAATGACAAAGGCTACCTTTCATATAGGTAATAACTACGGTTTTCTAGGGATACCGGAATTTATTAATACATACTACATTAATAAAAGCTAAACAGTGCAAAATCTGATTATAAATAAATTTCGTTCCGTCCATTACAATTATATGTTTATATCTATGCAAATTTGTGAACTCATAACGAGGTGCACGTCGAGCACTTAATTTGCACGTTAAACTAAATCATTAATGGTACACAGAAAATTCGATTTATTAAAATATGAATCGCCGTTGCTAATGGCACGGTTAAAACTCATCAGCAAAGTCAGTGTTAGTTCGAAATATGACAATACAGGTACTTACATATTGTCAATGAAAGATAAAGAGAAGAATAGAGGAAGTATACAATGATTTAGGTATAATCCATTTCCATCTCATTCTATTACTGCGGTATTCTATCATATCAATACTATCGAATATCTCTTGAGCTAGATTAATGTTGTCAGTATCTCTATACACGACTATTCAGCTCGAGAGTGTTTCCTTTCCTGTATCCAAAAATAAATTAGTATCAATCTCTCAAGAACTGTGCATTTTTGCTGCATGCTTTCTTTTTTGTTTATATTTGAATTCGCATTTTGAATTAATTTGGCATTTAGAAATTATTTCAATGAAATCTACGAAACTTCGTCTAAACCTTAAGGAATATACCCATCTTTATCGTTTTTAAAGCTCATGTCTTAGATGAATGAAAGTGTATGCCGATAAATCATCAAAAAGAAATATCAATAAAATGATAGATGAATATTTTTAAAGCGTAAACAGTTTAAACACTTCAGTCTGTTTTACATCAAACGTAACAATAGCGCAATTAATTGAAAAACATATCTACGTAACATCCCAAACGTTTTTTTTAAATCGCACCTCAGTATGACACATTAGCACCGCAGAGGTAAGTATCCTCGAATTTTTTACAAAGGGTATTTGTTAAAGTTTAAAATATAAATTCTATAAATTTACACTTTAAAAATCCTACATTCGTTAGAAATATTCATGAAATAGAACACAGTGATTTCCGTAAAAGAAACAAAGATTATTTTTATTAAAAGTGGCGAGAGAGACACACACACACACAATTTAATTGTTTTTACATTGTTTTTACACATTCAGAGAAGTAGAGCATTTTATTTTTTCTTTTCTGTTCCTAGCCTGAAATACAAAAAAAAACATGGCTGTTTACTTCTGCCTTATCACCTCTTGATAAGCTGAATCAGAGCTATTCCTATTGCATAACTTCAAACGTACATTAATTGAGCCAATTAATTATTGTTACATGCTAAACTACGTATGAGAATCCAACAACTGTGTTAATATTTAATATTCCTAAGGCCTCGTGTTGCTCAAACGAAAGCCCTATTAAGTTTGCGATATGTAGTACTCGATATTACACTATAGAGAAAATTGAACGTGGAAATAATGCTTTTACGTTACCTTAGTATGTGTATAGTCTAACGATTGCTTTTCGCTTTGTTTGAACGCTTAGCTGCGACCTGTCTGCGTACTTCAAAGTATCAAACATTAGCTCTAGTCTTCAACATCGTCTACGAATGCTACAAAGCATTTTTAGTGTTTGGACATGTTGTTTGGAAATTTACGGACTATACGCATTTTCTCATAGTTAAAGTTAAGCAACTTAAGATCACACCTAGTAAGTTTTTTGGGTGGTTAAAATGTTAAAACCCCCATTTTAACATTTTAACCACCCAAAAAACTTACGGAATAATCTGTACATACATATTTTCTGATCTGAATAATCTGATCTGTATCCATATTTTCATTATTGTTGAATTGTATGTCTGTGTGGTGACGGATTAAGAATACTAGTATCACCACACCCATTCATCCCGTAAGTGTCGTAAGAGCCGACTAAGTTAACTAATTGCGCAGGACAACAGCACTGCGAAGAGAAGGAAAACTTGAAACAAACCCTTTTTTTTTTTTTTTAACGTGTGGAAATCCCCTCGGACCGTCACCCCTCCGGGGTTTGCGGCGGGGTGGTGTGTCGGACTCGGACCGACTAAAACCACACGGTGTGCCACTCTGCGCCTGTAACAGGAGGGACCCGGGAACAGCTGTTGTTAAGACATCCGGACCCCTCCCAGCGCCAGCCCGCTCCTGGTGCGGGCTCCGTCTCAATGTTTTTCCTCTCTTTTTGGGCGACGTCCGGCACACGCGGACGCCGCCTCCTCGCGGCTGGCCAAACTAATGCGGGTGGAGGGGAAACCCACCCCGTCCACCCGCGGCCACACTCAGGGCGGCATGAGGCTGTGATAGGCGGGCCTCCGCCACCCGGTTCGGGATCGGATCCCGGATCGGGTCCGAGTGGAGGTCGTCCTCCCGGGCCCTCTCCGCCGCCTCCTTCCGCGAGATTAATACCTCGCAGAAGGTTGCGACCGCGGTAAAACAACTGTCGCTACCGGCCATGGAGCGTACTACGGCCGGTAGCGAGAGATCCACTCCGATGACTGCAGTGAGGGCCCGGCGCTGCGCCGCCCATGCGGGGCAGACCGCCAGCGTGTGCTGGGCCGAGTCCTCACTGCAGTCGCAGTGGTGGCAGGCGGGACTCAGTTCCCTCCTAGCGACCGAGTGCAGGTACTTTCCGAAGCAACCGTGCCCGGAAAGCACCTGCGTCAGCCGGAAGGAAAGGGTCCCGTGCTGCCGCCCTGCCCACTCGGCGATGACCGGCTGGAGAGCCTCCACGGCGGCGAAGCCAGCGCGTGGAGTCTCCAGCCGGAACGACCAACGAGCCATCGTGGCTCGGCGAGCGGCTTCGCGCCACTCGCGCACATCCTCGGGCGGAGGGCGAAATCCGCTCTCCGCCCGGGAGTCAGCCACTCGCCGATAAACTTCGGCGAGCACTTCCGCCTCAAAATCCCACGGGGGAGTTCCGGCCAACGCGCATGCCACCTCCGTCGAAACGGTGCGGTAACCGCGTATGGCTCTGACCGCCATTACCCTCTGAGGGCGCCAGAGGCTTACCCTATTCTGGGCGGTCAGAGCCGCCGCCCACACCGGTGCACCGTACAGTGCCATTGACCGGACAACCCCCGTGTACAGCCGTCTTGTCGCGACGCGTGGTCCACTCATTTTGGGCAAAAGTCGGCCTAGGGCAGACGCAGCGCCGACCAGCTTTGGAGCAAGCTGTCGGAAGTGCTCGTCGAAGAGCCACCTCCCGTCGAGGATCAGGCCCAGATATTTCATCTGGGCCCGAACCGGTACGAGGACCGAGTTGACCACGATTGAGGCGCCAGGGGGTGGACCACGACGGGGCCCATGAAATAACAGGGCTTCCGTCTTATCTAGGGCCACCCGTAAGCCCAGCGCCTCAATGCGCCCGACCACCAGGGAGACTCCCCCTGTGGCCAGGCGCGCCGCCTCTTGGAAGTTTGCCCCCCGGGCTGTCACCAGGGTATCGTCTGCGTAACAGATTACACCCAGCCCGGGGGGGAAATCGGCGCGAAGGGCCCAGTCGTACCCTATGTTCCACAAGAGGGGTCCAAGAACAGACCCCTGTGGAACACCGCACGACATGGGCCGACTCCTCAAATTACCTTCTCGGTCCTCGTACACGACGGTACGCTCCTCTAAATAGTCTGCCACTAGCCGCCTCAGGTACTTTGGCACCCCATGATAGTGGAGTGCTTCCCTGATGCAGCTGAATGGCAGACTATTGAATGCGTTGGCGATGTCTAATGACACCGCCAACAGCACGCCGCCACAGCTCACGGCCTCTTCGGTCACGGCCCTCAGGCGCAACACGGCGTCGACTGTCGAACGCCCCGCCCGAAAACCAAATTGGGCGTCCGACAGATCGGGGCCCACCTCGCAGAGGTGCCGGACGATGCGGGCAGAAAGAACCCTCTCAAACAATTTGCCCGCCTCGTCCAGCAGCACGATGGGCCTATAGGCCGCGACCGAATCGGCAGGCCGTCCCGGCTTCCTCAATAGGACCAGCTTCCCGCTCTTCCAGCACTCAGGGAAGCGTCCCGACGCCAAGCTAGCGTCGAACACCTCCCCGAGGCGGTCTGCCATGTGGTTAAGGGCCAGGGCCAGCACTCGGGTCGGTACCCCGTCTGGCCCAGGGGCGGTGTTCTTGGAACGGATCCGTAGAACAGCCGCCCCTACCTCCGAATCCCGGACGGGCGGAACATTATCCTCCCCGTGCTCCCCGTCGTCTCCGGCCAAGGAGGCCATCGCCGGGGGAGTGTGTTCAGCTCGTTGTGGTAAAAGGCCCTCAACCACTTCTAGCAGGAAGCTGGGCTGGAGAGTCTCCGTAAGGGGGGGGCCCGACGCGCGGAGCTTTTGTCGCACCGCGCGGTAAGGGCGACCCCAGGGGTCACGATTAAGACCCTCCAGCATCTCCTGTCTTTTTTCTTCTTTGGCGCGGCTAATGGCCAGCTTCAGAGTTTTCCGCGCCTGTCGGTACTCCTCATGAAGCCGGTCCTCCTCACCGTCTCCACGGTGACGCCGCCGACTGCGCGTGTAGGACCTCCGGGCACGTGTACAGGCCGCACGGAGGTCCGCCAGCTCCTGGGACTACCAGTAGACCTCCTTCCTTGGAGGCCGACGACCTCGAATGCGGGGCATGGCCGCATCGCATCGCGAAAGCGACCAGCCCCCACGTCGACCTCCTCGGTCGGAGCCTGAGGAGACAGCCACGAGTGAATTATGGCTGCCTCCTCTAGTAGGTCCCGGTTCAGTCTGGTAACAGCCCACCGCGGAAAGCGGGATAAACGCCGCGCCACGTGACCCCTACTGGAGTCCTGGGTCCGGGAGAGCTCAAATCGGATATACAGGTGATCCGAGAGCGTCTCAACCTCTTCCAGGACACGCCAGTTCCTTACTCGTGCGGCGAGGGCAGGGGTAGCGAACGAGAGGTCCACTATCGACCCCCCCTGCTGTCGCACGCACGTGTTGGTGGAGCCTCTGTTGAGAAGACAGAGGCCCACCGAGGCCGCCCACTCCTCTACGGCCTCGCCCCTTGCGTCCGTCCTGGGGGAACCCCACGCAATGGACTTTGCGTTGAAGTCCCCCCAGCACAAGGACGTGCCCAGACGCTAGTCGCCGTATCGAGGTCTCCAAGCTGGTTAGGAAAACCTCGAAGTCGTTCAAACTCCGGTTGGGGGAGAAATAAACACCATATATGGTGATCCCCCCCCACTCGACGGCAACATATCCAGTGCCCTTGTCTCTTAGCGACAAGGGCGGGGAATGAGCCGTCGTGGAACCAACGACTGCCACGGAGCCGTCCCAGTCACCCATCCAGTTTGGACGGGGAGGGACAGAATAGGGCTCCGCGACTACGGCAACACCTATCGACCACTGTGCCATGGTTTGCAGGAAGAGATCCTGCGCCGCGGCACAGTGGTTCAGGTTCGTCTGGACCAGGAGGTTGGAGACTTGATCCATTACTGGATCGTCTCTACAACCTCCTCCATGGGCGACGACGTCGACGCAATATTGACGTCGGGGGTAGCCTGGGTCGACTGGCTAGCCCCTGACGTCTGCCGAGAACTGCGGGGAGGCTTGCAGCCTCTCTGCCCCATCTGGTGATTGGCGGGCTTATTGCCCGCCGCACACGCTGGGCAGTGAGGGGCGGCAGAGCATTCTGCCGCCTTATGCCCCGGTTGACCGCAGCGGAAACACAGTCCGCCGCAGTCGAAACAGCTGTCGCACTTGACGCGCGTGTGTCCCGATGCTAGGCATTTGTAGCACCTCATCGGTCTCGCCGCCAGGACTGTGATCCTGGCGCTCACGAAACCGATGAGCAGCCTGCCGGCGTCGGCCAATACTTTGGCCGACGCTACGGGACAGCTGACCCACACGGCGCCAAGCCCTCCTGGACCGGGGCGGATGGTGCCGACCCTGACGTTGTCCGCGCTGCACCCCGTCTTCTCCCGGATTACAGCGCGGATATCTTCGGCCGTTACGGAGTCGTCCAGGCCCGAGATGCGCAGGAGAAACCCTATACCAACCTGTCTGGCCAGCGTGAAGTATAGTAGGCCAAACCCTCTTTTCAAAAGAGAGGCCTATGTCCAACAGTGGGCTATTTAAGGCTGTTGATGTGATGTGTCTTGTTCTGGGATACAAACTTCAAAGTGAAACAAATGAAGAAATAATCAAATGTTTTCTTTACTTAGATTTATTTAGTCTTGATTGAATATAAATTTAAAAAAACACTTGCTATTTGTGTGTGATTATAATTTCAATTTAACATATGATTGTTGGTTGATTTACTTTGACAATTGATCAATTTAGTTTGTATCGCAGAAACTAAATTGATCAACTGCCATAGTCAGTCGCTTCAGGGATTGATATCAGCGTTCATCGTAGGACGAAATGAAATGTTGCCGGATATTACAAGTCACTTTCAGAAGATGTAACCAATTTCAACCTTTCAATGCATTTCCCTGTCATTTTATAGTTTGTCTTATGTCAGTGTTTTGAAACGTTTTGATTGAATGCCAATAGAAATGTAATTGAATTCTGCTACATTTACTGAATTTGAAAAAATGTGGCTATCGTGTTGGCGAATGATTTTTTGTTTCAATTTATTGATACAACCCTTTATTTTTTTACCGATTGTAGATGACTCACTAATACAGCTATTGCTTGGTCCCTAATGATTGCAACATGTGGTTATATAGTTGTAAAATTCCTAACACAAACAAAACTTTTACAAAAAAGTTCTAGAAAAAACAAACAAAGTCCTTAGTATGTAGGAATAACATTGGTATATGTTTTTCTATCGCAAAACAATACGTTACCTTTTTTTTTTCTTAAGTCAATTAAGCTCAAAGTTCAATAATCCCACTACTATTCTGGTAGGCTCTGTCTAAATAACTTTTCACTTAACGAACATTCCTTGATAAACGTGAGGTTTTCCTTAAAGCCGATAAAATTCAATTGGCTGGGTGTTTCCACAGTAAATGTTTGTACGGTAAACATTTTCTGGAGTTGTTTTGACCACTATCAAATATAGCAGGTTAATTTACTTGAGACAAGTTCATTACTCTTTTCAACTACTTGTTATTTTAAACGAGAGATAATTAAAAACCTAAACACAAAAAATATTTTTTAATTCAGTGAATTAATTAAACTACGTTATCTTATTCTGATTTTGAAGGTGTTATTGTTGTCTTTTTATTAATAAGTAAGTTACGTCCAGAAAACACCAGTTTATTTTTCACTATGTTGAAGAGTCGATCATTGATAAAGTTGAAAAAAATGGTGTAAGTAATATTGTAAATATGTAAATACTTTTATTGTGTACTACATTTCAGTTTTTTTCATTCTTAAGCAATTGTTTATAAGTAGAATTATTTAGTATATATCATTGTACATTTTTATGTCGTTGCCGAATGCCACTAAATCATTGAATACAAATGTTCCAATTATAGTTTTTGATGTCATCACAAGGTAAAAAAGGGACTTTACTAATAGTCAGTTAATTTATATAAATTGTAATCAGTACGATTTGGGTTCGGAGAATAATATAAGATGTTTATTCTATTTTAAATGTCTGTTTTATTTTTTATGCTTTTAAAAGAAGGCATAAACCTGAAATAAATAAACAATAACTAGTATTGTTTATTTCAGTTGTTGTTCTTAAACAGTATTTTAGAACAACAACAAAAGTAGATATCTTCTCGTATATGGACTTTATAAATTCCGGCTATAGCACACAGTCGTAAAAACTGCAAACTCAGGGTGAAATAGTTTAAACACTAAAGCTCTGACCAATAAACTCTTAAATAAACGAGTTTTGCTCTAGACATAGCACTAAGAATGAAGTTATAAATAAAAGTGTTATTTTCTGAACTAATATTATACCTGAAGGTTTCTTTTAAATAGATATAGATATAGTGCTGTTTATGAAATTCACTGGAATTAAAAAAACGACCCTGTTGTAGACAGCACTTCAAGGTGGTTTCAACACACCACCCCACAGCAAACCCCTGTGGGATGCGGGCCAGGAGGGTTCCCACACGTAATAATAGGTAGCACGTAAAAAGTACGCTTTTAGAGAAATAACTAAAGTGTAGAAGCATTTCGAGCCGTATATCGCATGTGTTTAATGGGGAACCTGAAACCGTTTTCGCTATGAATGTTGTGGGAAATATCAAAATCTGCAAGAGTAAATTAAAATTAACATGAGTTTGTATGATGGGCAAATGCAGTATCAGTCCTACTTTATCAGTTCTCTCTTCTGTAGCAATGATAACATCTTCAAGGACTGACTCAGGGCATCAGTATGAATCTTCGGTTTCTTAAAGTTATTAGGTACTTCAAAATTTATGTTAGTATAAAAGTTAACTTTTATATATTATTTTTTATATAATTTTTACATTATTATAAGTATAAGTGATTAATATTACAAAAAAAAATTCAGATGGTATTCTGTAGAAAAAAAAATATCTTGACAAAGACTGAGTTTTATTATTCTTGCATTATTCTCACAATCATTACTTGCTTTTAATACTGTCTCGACACAATATTTATAATGATTTGAATATTTAAATAGTTGAACATAATTTTTCATAATGATAATACATGTCTAGAGTTTACATAAGATTTATAAAATGCTAACTAATTTCATAAAATATGTGTAAGTTAATTTGTTTGCTTATTTTCTGTTTGTCAGGAACACAAAAAAAGGACATTCGTCCCGAAACCAAAGCTGTTTCTAAAGTGTGCATGAACGAATTAACAAACAATCCAGTAAAGCTGTGGGCAGAACTAGTGACTAATAAAGACAAGCAGAGTTTTAACACAAAATATGAACAGTGGTTTACAGGTTCGAAATAACTTTAGGTCCAAAGTAAATCAGTGTTATCATGATCTATTCCCAATTTTACTGGAATGAGTGCAATGTAAAATATTGCAAAAGGGTGGGTCTCATAGGCCGGCCGCCTATGCGATGCCAACTTTACTTAAATGTTTTTTTGACGGATAGGGATAAAGGACTGCACAAGGTCAGATCGCATATCCATCCATTACATGTAATAGAAATAAATAGCACATTTCTAATATTCTTGCTTACATAATGATTTTAATAATAATTCCTTGGTAGTGTAAAGTACGAGTAGCTACTCAATTAGATAATCAAAAGACGTTGATTAATACTTGGTTATCAGTCTGACATATTGTGGAATCGAGTACTTTCGAGCAATCGAGTATATTTATCTTTTATTACCCTTTATTTTCCGTACTGAACTTTTTTAGGTATCTTCTGTCTGTTTTTTTTTTTGTTAGAGGATACAGTCAAGACTATTGAATGGATCAAAAATGTAGTTTATACCTACTATATAATCTTATTTATAATCTTTTTTTGAAATTTAGTAGCAAAAATTTTTTAGATTTTATGCGGATGAAGTCGCTAACACACCTACACACATATATAATAATATAGCAGTGAAACCATTTACCATATACGCTTTCTTTGATTGATAACTTAAAATATTTAACTGAATCTCACTCTCTATCTGCTAGTCGTCGCTCGCTTTAATTAGGCACTAGACGTGTATACCTATTACCAGAGTAATTAAGTCACTAGAACTGCTTCAGCGTTTATACTTAAATCCTTTATGGCATATAAAGATTTTTATTAGCATTTTATGTGTATAATTAACCTATGTATATTTTTAATGGTAAATTAATTCAATTAATTAAAACATAGAAAAATGGCATGATCATGTTTTTTTGGGCGAGATGAGGTGTCATTTGTTTCGTTTTTTGGCTTTCTTTATTTTTTTTTATTTTTTTTTATTTAAATTTATAGTACATTTTAATAAACCATGAAAATAGTATACCTTGACATTTAATTAAAACAGTACGGAGAGAATTTATCATTTTCAATTTTCATTTATAGCGACGATGGCGGGACGATCTCGAAAAGACTCGCGGCTTCCGAAAAAACTGGTCCGAACTATCACACGAAAGAGAGACGTGGAAGGGAGAGAGGGAAGCATTTGCCCTGCAGTGGGACAATAAAGGCTAAAAATAAATAAAATAATGTTCATTTAATTTAATTTGATACACATTTGATATGTAAAAAAAGAGTTGAGGTGACTTTTTCATTCTTTAACACCACTTGAAGATGTGACAACATTTTTTTTAAATATTTTATAATTTTACATGTACTTATAAAAATAAGGTTAAAAATACTAGTGGTCAAAATAAATTTATAAGAGAAAATAAAAAAGAGAAAATGTTCATTTAAATACTGACCATATCTATGAAAGCTGTTACTCACTATAGATCATTGAACTTTATAACACCTTGACATCACACTATACTGAATTGCATTAGGTTATTTAGTGGTATTTATGTTTTTTGATGATGTTTGTCATTCATTTTGATGTAGATCTGTTCTATTTGTATATAAAACGTATTTGATTGCTTTAATTACATTAAAAAATGAACAAAAAAATACTAATTCGAATCCATTCCGTACAAGCAGTATTCCTGTTCTACCTGTAATTTCCCTTTTTATCTACCTTTCCATTCAATATTAATTTTCTAATCTAACTAATCCCCAGATTAGTTCATGACAGTAGACTTGATCCTAAATACGTCAGCAGGACTAAAATAAGCAATAAGAGTAAGCAAAGTGTGGGCGGTTTACACGATTCTGCGTACAGTTTAGGCGTCGCTATATGACATAGATTTTACACACTCTTCCTAAAATTACCACAGTATTTTTCTTCTCTCGCTATCACACTAATATTTCAATTCAAACAAAATAAATTATACCTAAAGTTATAAGAAATCATCCTACTATGCTGAAACTGTTCAACGCCAAATACTATACATAATATTCGTGGGTACAGTCGTCAGGAATCGTTTGTATACCAACTGAAAATATTAACCTATTGAATATAAATGAGAAATTTTAATTGGAAACAAGGAATAAATTTTCGGAACACCTCGAAGAGGTATTATGCAAATAACATTGCGAGTGCTTTATTAAAAAGCATTCCCGAGTTGGTTATTACCGAGACTCGGTATCTTTAGCATGGTCAGCAATCTAAGATATTTAATAAAATATATATAAATATATATTTATTGATAAGAACAGGGGATGAAGGAACAAGGGGGGGGGGACTTATTTTACTACGAGAAGTATTACGTCAACAGCTTAGTAAATTCTAATGCTTCAAAATGATAACATTTATTTATATCCGTTGTTTTGACTGCCTCGGTATTGCAGTGGTAGCGTATGCGACTGCTGTGCTGAGGTCTCGGGTTCGATTTTCGGGTCGGCCCAAATGTTTGTATGATCTGCAAATATTTGTTTCAGAGTTTGGCTGTTTTCTATGTATTGTACATATATTAACAAAAAAGTATTTAAGTATTCTATCGGTCAATCTAGATTTCATGGTACAAACTCTGTTTAGTTTAAAACTAGATGTCGTTGTGTGTCAGATGTCCGAAAATATCATTATTATATGTAAACTCCGTACAGAAACTTCAAACATTGTAGAAACAATAGTTATCTTAATAAAACGATATTTTCTTAATACACTATCAACTTAACTATGTGTTTTGCTGACTTTACTTTATTCAAATTTGTACTAGGAGAATCAAGCATAATATCTAACTTTTTAGAAAACTGTCAAATAATGATGATGATGATATTCCCTATATACTAGTAATATATACAGGTAGTTTATCAGAATCAAAATATTATCTATTACCAGTAACTTACAACCAAAATGAAGTATGTAAATTAAAGACTAATATTTCAGACCAAAATCCAATAATACTTACATCGATTTAATCTATAAAGGATTACAAGAAAAAAATGCTGAATACATTTATAAAATGACAAATTAAAAATGTCTATTTTTTCAAAGCAAATGTAGTATAAAACCTTAATGATTACAGTACTACACAAACAATAATTATGATACAATTAACAGCCATATACACAATCACAATGTGCTGATTAAATATCATCTAAGATAATTAAAGTAAATAAAGGGAAACTAATTGTTGCTACGAGCCCATTGTCTTACTTGAAGAGTTGTGCAAGATCTTCGAAAGAGTGGTTGCAAGGCGCCTCGTCAAGCATTTCGTCATGGTGGGGCCGGATCTGGCGGACTACCAGTATGGTTCGTGAGGGCTCTGGCGAAGGAAGCAGTTTCCCTGGGCGAAATGGTGCTCGCGGTGTCCTTGGGCTTCGCAAACGCGTTCAATACTTTGCCCTGGAGTTGCATCAGGAGGGCGCTCGTGTATCACTAAGTTCCTCTCTACCGCCGCCGCATAGTCCGGGCATATTTGTCGGAGACAGTTCACAGAACGACCTCTGTCGTCTAGAAGTGCAGGCCGTACCCAAGACGCCGCGCGGTTTTTGTCGGTTCGAGCCCACTGACGGTTCGAGACATTGCCACTGGTAAGTGGTATCCGAGGGGATCTCCGCACAGAAAAAAAAGGTGGTATCAGGGCAATTTCAAAGTGCACACTAAAATAAAAAAACGGTACAACATGAATTCATCTTGGGTTTGTTTAGTTTCTCCATTAAATGTTTATTACCAATATATATGTACATAGAATGTCTACTAAAACAGCTTTGCGGTACGACTCCGTTACTACGTAGAAAAAGCTTAAAGCGTATTGATCCCCATTGAATTTGAAGTCAAGGCGTTTTCGACTTAACTTTTTTAGTGTAAGAGCACTTAAATAAGAAGTGTCATTGACTCTTCAAGATGTCTGAATAATAAATTACTATATTAGAATATTATGGCTTAAGTTCGCTACTTGAATACGAAATAGCGATGCTAAAAAGGATTTGTACTTTAACTTTCATCTAGTTTTCTATGTAGTTATACTTTAAAGTAATATTTAAGGTTATAATGATGACATTGATATCTTACCATGTGTGGTTTCAATTCGCGTACAAGAAACGCCTAATGGCAAGTTAATACAAGTCTGTGTGCACTTGTACCATGTGATTTCTTATGCGATGCTAGAGGCATAAAATAAGAGATGGTTAAGTGCACAAATCTTTAAAGTACTTGATATTTCCCCAGTCCCAGTATTAGTTTTATCACATAATAAAGAACTTAGCCTGGCAATAGACATTTCGGACTGCTTTGACTTAATATAAATTTATTCTCATCATAAAAGTTTTGTATGAATTTTCACCCTTTTATATGAATTTGAATGAGAAAAGCATAAACCTGTTTTTTTTTAAGTTTTATATTTTGGTTGTGAATTTCGAAAATCTCAATTTATTTTACATTTAGTTTTGCATAAAAACGTACTTACTGTAAAACATTTTTATACATCGAACGATCGTTTTAATTGTTTTGTGTTATTTAAGAGAATAAATTTTATTGACTAATATAATTCAAACTGTCGATGACGTTTATTTATCTAACTGTTAATATAGACCCTTATATAGAATTATATAAATTTCTTCAAAAAAAAAACTGTATCGATTTATTAAAACTTTGAGTTTTCTGCACTTTTTAAACTATAATTTATAAATATACCTAATTTCACATTCCTAAAGTAGGTACGCGAAATTTGTAAAAAGTTGTCCTTCACGCATTTATATGATATACCCATTATATCGAACTAAATACCGAATAATTATATCAGTAGTTAAGTACCTACTGGTATAATTATTCTACAATTGATTAACAGATTATAATTCAGTAATAATAGTCTGTTAATCAATTACAGATTTGTAAAATAATAACATTATCTACATTATTACAGACATCTGAAGAATCGTACTGACCCCTCACTCACTGACAACGACAAAATATTGTACCTAATTTGTCTCAGAAGGTTTCTTTACACACACTTTCTACTTATTACATAGCAATTCAGGCAACAAATAAAAAAAACATTTAATTTTATAGAATGTCTTAGAATTTATAAATATTTTTTTTTTAGTAAAGCACCATCCAAGTATAAAGCAGTGGTGTTACAAATTTAAAGGGTAACCAACAGTTGTATTGGAAACTTCGCTTACCAACTTGTTAATCCGATTTGTGGGGTGGTTGCACTCCGGCTTTAAGTGACGTAAGGACTTTACTAACAGCTACAACATAGAGAACAATAGAAGCGTATATTTGCTTCTGTTTCTAGAAATTTTGTAAAATTGTGACACTGTAAAGTTTTATTGTTTATTGCGGCATTTTTTTGCTAAATCATTTTCTCGCACTACCTTAAGTAATTCGCTTGCAAACATTGATTCTAGAATTCCTTAGTATTTTTCAAAAAAGTTAAATGTAGTTTATTATTTTGAAATAAATATGTCGTGGATACTTGCATCTTTACAAAAGCAGCTTCATATAGTTGCACAAGACAGCAAATGATAGTTGATAATCCATCCTCAGTACCTACACCAGACTAAACAATGAATGTCGAAAAATATTTGATGTTTGATTAAAAACATCAATGTGTGATGTGTATAGCCAGCGCAGGAGCAAAGTATCTGTTAGCAAAACTGTGCACGACTGTTTTTTTAAGGGGTTCACCAAGTCTAAGATGCACCATTAATTGAAAGTAATGTTTACTTATTTTTAGACAAATCTAAAAAAAAACAGCTTTTTACTACATGAAAGTTAATTAAGAGTTGCATATCTTATTTCATTCAAACTTTGGTTTCCAGTAGAAAATTACTAGATATGGCCTCTTGCGTAAACCTTTTTAAAAAGACTAGAATATTCAGTTAGTCAGCATCTGAATTCATATTGTTCTACAAGCCTCGTGTTTTGAAAAGTTTAATGCCGAATACATTACTTTACTGACAAATACTTTAATTATAAGCTACAATAAAAAATAATAGTTTTAAAACACCAAATAAATTATTTTGAGATGAAAAATTCAGTGATCTAGTATCTACACGTACAAACGTAATTAGTTACAGTGGTTACATAGTGGTTTGAACAAGAAAGCTGGCTACTCAGTTGCAGCTAGAGTGTTGAGGAAATTCTATGTTACGTACGTGACTTCACCCACATTCGAAGTATAAGAGAGGAAAATGCTTTGTTTTATATAATGCGTTTATGTTTGAAATTTCAATTTTCGTCTATTTCAATGAATATTTTAAAAATAATTTTAACGATATTTACATATTTTAGTAGGTGGTATAGTATGCAGGTAGGTATTTTAGTAAGTAGTATTTTTTTAACTTTATTAGGGTGCGTGTCGTTCTCGTCATTAAATAAACTTTCGGAATGTCCCACCTGACTATCATCATCATCATCTGCCTACCCTTTTCCCAATTTTATTTGGGGTCGGCGCAGTATGTATGATTTTTCCATTCTACTCTGTCATGCGTCATCTCACTGTTTACTCCCTTCCTAGCCATATCCTCCCTGACGCAGTCCATCCATCTCTTCTTCGGTCTGCCTCTTCTCTTGTACCCTTCAACTCTCATACCTAAAACTTTCTTCGCCACATTTTCCTCATCCCTCCGCATGACATGTCCATACCAAGATAACCTATTACTTCTTAACTTTTCATCCAGTGGCGCTACTTTCAGACTTCCTCGTATATACTCATTCCTAACCTTGTCCATCTGAGTCACACCACACATCCATCTCAGCATTCGCATTTCGGCTACATTCAGACGTCTCTCATCCGTTTTCTTAATGGGCCAACTTTCAGAGCCATACAGGACGGCAGGTCTGATAATAGTTTTATAAATTTGTCCCTTCAGTGTTAAGGGGAAACTGGGGTCACAAGTTGTTCCCGTTACCTGCCGCCACTTCATCCATCCCGTATTGATTCGATGCTCTACAGTTCGATCAATCTCACTATCACATTGTAAGAGGGAGCCGAGGTACTTGAAAGTCCCACCTGACTATGTTTGTTGATTTTCCATTGTCATTTACCATCAGAGAATGAAAGTAAAGATAATATACTAAACTTCAGCCATAATTTGCGAATAGTACCGTGACTTATTTTGTCACATACTAGAATAAGACATGAGACGCTGATGAAAAACAAATCTTAAACTATCCCATTACACCTCACACAGGATTATAAAATCCTAGAATCTTGTAAATCCATTCTGCAGATGCGGCAAGAAATTGAACTCCAATGGCGTTCATTATCCGAGTAGTTTCACCTAACAAAATACCAGGGATTTCTTTCCCAATAGCAGAAACTGTGAGTATATTTTTTGAAACTACTGTAGATAAAATAAGCTATAACAAAATCAAAACCCGAGATAAGCAGAAACAGTTCTGTTGGGAATAAATTATTCTAGTAGAAGCTGGTATATAAAATATTCAGAAGCTTTTCTTTTCTTTTATTCATGTTAATTGTATTGTGAGTAGAGAGTAGAGAACAAACCGTAATGAAATAATAATCTAAATCTCATATGTGAAAGATTTAAAACAGTAATAATGAAATTGTTAGCATAATGTAAAAGATTTGGATTAGGTAAGTTTGGGTAAGGGGCTGATACCTTCACAGTACCACGTGATAGGAGTTTCCAAATATGAATGGTATATGACAATTCAATTGGCAATTTAATCTAATAAACTCTTTTTACTCTTTTTCACCTGAATAATTTCTTTTGTTCTATTAGGTATATAAGTTTGCTGGTGTGTAAGTTTTTCAAAATAACTATGTCATGTTAAGGCGAGTATATTTGTCATCACAAATATTTTGTGGTCAAAGCCTAATAGTTAAATTCAATACTTGGCAGCCTGCCTAATAGTTAAATTCAATACTTAGCAGTGACTAAAACGATAATAATCATTACTTCACCTGGTTTTATCTGTTAACAGCTGTTATAAATGCCGTTTAATGATGTATACTACGAGTATACTAATATTATAGAGCCGAATAATTTTTTGTTTGTTTGTTTGAACAAAATAATTATGTTCTTGGACAGACATGGTGGCAGTTAAGTAGAGACTTTTCATCACATATATGTTTCGCCAATCTACTTGGCAACGCTGCAGGGACTCCAGTACTGACCAGATTTCGATACACTCAAAGGCCTTTTCATAGTCTACGAATGCTAGACAAAGGGGCTGATTATACTCCTCGGTCTTCTCTATAATCTGCCGCACTGCGTGAATGCGGTCTGATGCCATACCCGCTTTAAAACAAGAATTTATAGAGTCTTCGCGCAAGACGGTTCGTTCGTTCGTACTTTAAAACATTATACTAGAACCCTAAGAAACTGCGGGACACAGTCACGATATGATATGACATAAAATTAAAAAAAATTCAAAATAAAAAAGACTAGATATAAATGACCCGTATAATTTATCAAGTTAATAAAACACAATATGCCTTTGTTGAATTACGTCATAACAGAGCACAGAAACATATTCACAACAAAAATGGCTTCTAACAATTGAAGCCGTCGTCGTATTCACGTTCACTTGCCTGTGGCTGACAGGTCCACAACTGATGACCCACTTCAGACCCTTGCACTCATTTTTGATATTTGATGATTCTGACCTTATATTCAAATGGATTATTTATCAATCAAGTTCTTTGTTACTACAGATAAGTTATACGTTAATTTAAGTTCTAAAAACAATGCAAAAAAATGAATCCACAAACAGAAGACGGATAAAAACAGGACACATTTCAGACCAAGATATAGTTTTAATGTTGTAACTGTTTTATTTATTGAAATTTAAATTTTCTTTTTATTAGCAAATCTTAATTTTAATCTAATTTAGGCAACTTCTAAGAACTTCAGAATATTGGGTATAAAAAATAACTAGTCATAAAGTGTACATAGGGTTTGTTTCAAGTTTTCCTTTATTTGCAGTGCTGTTGTCCTGTAGTTTGCTGCTTTAATCAGCTCCTACGACACCCATGGGATTAATAGAGGCGATGACACTCCGTAATCTTAATCCGTCAGCCGTCCGTTCCGTTTGCCAGTCAATTAATAAAATAAAAAGCTCATATATTAAACGGGATGACCAATTTACACTAGGTATATTTCTAGGTACATGTCTTTAGTCCTCAGCAGAAGAGTTCATCTGTGCGCAAAACGCGACGAACACGTTTTATTAAGAAGTAAGATGATATTATTAATTAGCAGGTACTATACTATTTTATTTTAAATGCAGGTACAGTTAAAAGAAAACAAACTACAAGAGTGTTAATACAAAAAATTTAAGCAAGAGGAGATTTTTTTATTAAGTTACTTTAAACGCGTTCTACTCGGTTCCGAGTGAAAATGATTTGGAAAACAGCCTTAACTAACGCTAAGATCTGTGCTTGACTAACAGAATTTAAATATTCATTAAAAATTTTGACATCTTTTCATTTGAACATCGTATATGATATGGCAAAATTCTTCCTCGTGTTTCATTTTTGTCGACTCAGCACAGACCCCAGAAAAGTGCTGCGGAGCCATTTTATATGTTACAAAAATATAATTTCAAGTCTGCATGGTTTCAGTCATAATTGGAATGGTAACTAAGTGAAACATGTTTTGAAAATACGACAATACCTTTTCAAATATTTATATTTTTTCTTAACTAAACATTAATGATATTGAGTGTAATATTTGTCAAAGATATTGTAGAATGTACAAAACAAACTCATCATACATGATATCGTTAAAATATTTGAAGTGTGTGTTTAACAACTGATTAATCATTATAACGTGTCAAGTCCTTTTTCTAAACGTGTTTGTTTTTACGGTTCTGTAGTCACAATCGTAACAAGGCTTGGTTTATAATACTTGAAAAATAAAAACGGTATGAATAGTCTAAAGTGTAAATGATTTCTTATCTCGAATACCCTGTAGCATACTACTGGGAGTCCGACTTTTGAAAACATTAAGATAGTGGTGAGACTATTCATTGATTCATTTATCTGATTGCGAAATATTAAAATTAAAAACTGTTACTTTTGTTACAGTCAAGTGTGACTCCGTCTTTTAGCTAAGCTGTTAGCTTGAAAAAAAAAATGAAATGGAAGGATGGTAGCATATACAATGGACTAAGAGGGAACAATTTCACGGCTGAGTTTACTCCGGTTGCTTAAGAGTAGTAGTTCCCTAACAAATTTGTAAATTAATCTATAGCTAGAAGCAATAAGAAGGCATTTAGTTACATATTGTCGCTCTATAAGTCTAAAAAAGTAAAGAATTTGATATAGTATTTGTGACTTGTTTTTTTACTTATAAATTTGGCTTTGTTGATAAATAAGAATGCAACCACATTTGTAATAAGTTGGCAACACATCTTTTATTTCTATCTGTGCTCTTAAGCCTGAAACCTTTCTACTAACAAAATACGTTCGTTGCACTTTCTTGAAACGTTTATTTATTTCCACCTAAATATCGACGGGCTTGAATAGTGGCTTAAGATGTTAACCAGTGCCATGAGTATAAAAGAGACATGCAAAATATACTGGCAATAAAATAATCAATTGAAATCTGATACTCATTTAACGAATAAACTCAAGCTGTAACAATACCAAAGTTGTAACTAGAAGTTGTAACAATAGCATTAAGGATTAGCACTCCAAATTCCGTCACTTAACAACGATAGTTTTCATTAGACAAAATGACATCTCGCAACTATCTCTGACTAAACTATGTATAGCTCATACTACGCCTAGCTAATGGAGGACCGACAGCGTCATATCGCATAGCCTCGGGCAAAGTGAATAAATCACAGTCTCGTGTCATCGTAGACGTTCTGGTAAATGCATGTTTGGATATGATAGCGTCAAGCTATGCAGGCAAAGAACATAAAACGTTAGATTTCGAATAAGTGTTTAGTTTTATGTAAAAATTTTATGATCTTTTATTTTCCTTCTTTCACAGATATGATGGTGTGGTATTTATCTATTTCAAAAATTTCTTTCTGAGGTTGGTTTTCCAACCACCATTTTCTGATTTCTATCACCTATGCTCACTATGTGGCCGAAATACGAAACAATGAAGGTAAAGATCGATTGGTGCGAAACGTAACGTAACGTATTTTCTTGAAAATAGGTTTTGCAAATGTCTGTAGGTTTTAACCTAAACGAAGATTGAATGCAATTTTGTGTAAATACTATTACTAAATCTGTCGAGTTACCTTTTTTATTTTTATTTTGTTGACGGGGTCTATATCCTTTCGGATCGCCGGCTCCTTGGGGATGCGGTAGGAGTATGTGGTGTTTCCACTAAAAACCATCCGACGGCCAGCATTAGGTGTCCCGCTTTGGGGAAAACCCTTGCCATGTAATTTCAGACCCCCTTCAGATCGACGCCGCACCTAACTAGTCCCTATCTCAGGAAAAGCCAGTGGCTTCTCCCTGCCCATCAGCCTATCCAGATCACGTTTAAGTCTCGTCCAATCCGATTCAGGTACTCACCGAAGCAGCCATGCCCAGTGAGAACCTTACCTTAGAAAACCACATATAAAATAAACTGAAAAGAAAAACTTTTTCCCATAGTTAGACTAAGGCTTCGAATTTGGCCTCAAGGAAGCTTGGTGTGCTTGGTGTGCTGAACAGAGCGAGGCAGTATTTCACTCCGGCCCACCGCCTTCAGCGCAAGTTCGGCCGCATATGGAATAGTGCTCTCATTTCTACGCAGGGGCACCTCAGTACCAGCTTCCCTCTCTGGACCGCATCAAATGAATACTTTGCATTCTCTTTTGCGGGAAGCCCAAAATCGATCTAAGTGGCGTGCAATGGGAGAGGCCTATGTCCAGCAGTGGACTGCGATAGGCTGATGATAACGAGGGCTAAGGCTATAAATCAATTCATATATTTAGTATTATTGTAAACAAAAAAAAGGGTACGGCAAGTCTATATAATGCCAGTTCATCTAACGTTGGTCGTTGATATAAAACAAAAAAAAATAACTGTGGTTGAAATTTAACCACCATTAGCAGTCCTAAAGTCCTACTTTTACGTACAAATCACGCATGAGGTTAATTTTATTTTAATTAAAACACAGTACACCGTAAAGTGGTAAACACACACACACACAGCACACTGTTCAGGCGACCGCACTCGTTCCATTAGCAGCACGTTATTTAATTAATTGCATGTATTGTCCCAGTGAAGTCGAAGTGCTACAAGAAATTGCTTTTTCTACAGAATTATGTAACAAATAGAGAATATAAACTTCCATTATAAATGTAGACTTAATTGTTTTATCAATTAGGTTTAAATTAAATCTCTGACATCCTTCCTAACAAACTTACTAAAAAATAACTACCAGAAAAAATTGTGGTCATTATTTTTTTTATGGAAGAGGGGACAGACGAGCAGACGGGTCAATTGATGGAAAGTGACTACCGAAACCCATGAACGCCTGCAGGAGTCACACAGTGGCTTATTAGGAAGGAGGACGCTCTTTTCTTGAAGGTTTGAAGGTCGTATCGGTCCGGAAATACCGCAGACGATAACTTGTTCCACAGATTAGTTGTGCGAGGCAAAAAATGTCTTAAAAAGCGCACAGTGATGGAGCGCCAATTATGCAGGTGATGGGGATGATGATATTTTGCCATGTGTAACGATGGCAAAAATAATTGTCCGAACAATTCCTCAGAGCACTCTCTATGATATATACGATAGAGAATGCAAAGTATTCATTTGATGCGGTCTAGAGAGGGAAGCTGGTACTGAGGTGCCCCTGCGTAGAAATGAGTGTTCCAGATGATTGCCGTGGTAGGAGAGGTAGGATGTGTCCAATGGAGATGATATCTTCGTCTCGGTTAAAAAAAGCAAGGCTGGCGAGGTGGTAGTGGACAGCATTGAGGTAGAGGTGTAGACCCCTTATATTGCAGAACTTCACGTCAAGCGTGGCGAGGGGGAAGGGTGGCGGGGGGTAGGTATTTGTTTGTGGGTCAGCACAGACATTCACGCCTAGATGTATGGACATGGACGTCCAAAAGAAACAGAAACTACACTCACTTGGTGAAATGTTCTTTTACAGTTACAGTTATTACCATTACAGGTCAAAATATATATTGAACCCCTATAATTTTCTGTTACCGTTTTTACATAGTTATACTTTGCAGCACATACTGTTTAAACAATTTAATTTTCTGATTATTCCAGATATGAATTTCCTCCATCACATTCGTTAAAAAATATAAATTTAATTTGCTTAACGTATTTATATACATATAGATATACTTAAATATTAAAATAAACAAATGGAAATAATATATATAAATAATAAATCTCGAAAAAAAAACTTTTTCTAAAGAAATGTTTTATAAGGAATTGCTAGAGAGTTTCGTTTAGTATTTATAAAGTCAAATGTTTTAAATAAAAAAATAATACGTTCCAAGTCAATGTGATTTTTCTACCTTTTTTTTTTTTTTTCCGTGTCGGTGTTTTTTTCGTGTCCTGTCGGTGGCATGTCGGACTCGAACCGACGAAAACCGCACGCCGTACCCCGACATACCTCGGGTCATCTACAGACGAGTAGACCCCCCCCCCCCCCCCCCGTGTGGGAACCCCATGTTCCCTGTGCTCCCAAATGTGATTTTTCTACCTCTAAATTTGATTGAAATTGAATGAATTTTCTTTTTTTTATTTCAGGTGGAGGTGCGGGTGGCTCAGCCGTATCAGTTTCAACTCAGGTAAGCGATTTTCCAATAATTTATACGCTTTTGAATCAAGTGTAGCAAGATGCTTGTCGGGTATATTTTTATAATAAAACTCACATCAGAAAAGCTACCATATCTATTTTTCCAGATACATAGATTATGTTATTATTAAGGTCGTATGAATTTGTTTATTGCAGAAAAGACGATAGGATAATTTGCTATTATTAAAAACGTAGGATTCAAACTACCTAGTATTACTTAAGTGAAATAAAACTCTTCTGCGGTTAAAAAGAAATTGCAAGAACGCTATAAGCATAATCTTATGTTTCTTCTCATAACTAAGTACCAAAGATCTCGATGCGAAAGAAGGTACCACCCTGCTAAAAGTATACCTAATGCCCGCAAATAACTCTCAAAACGCGTTATCTTTTGAAGACCACCTTATCTATCCATATCACTCATAGAGTATATGGATATTTATATTTTTGGTTGGTTTAAGTACGAGATCCTATTATAATATGTGTATGTTCACGATCGTTTCTTATTGGCTGTAGGGAGACGTTGTACTGTTCAAGTTAAACAACATGAAAAATAATAAACCTTCTTGTTCAAAAATATAAACACAAGCCTTGAAGGCTGCGTCCGGTAACTGTAATGTTTTCCTTCGCCAATTAATAGATCGATTTTATTAACCTATTACTTTTTATGGACGATAAATGAGATTTTAACCCTCGTCGTATATATCTGTTTGTGTATGACAGATATAAAGCCGACACAATTTGTTAATTGTGTCCTTGCTGATCAAGTCTATTTATGAGTCCCTGTAGAGACCCATAAATTGGAAAACCCTCTTATGGAATGTTTAATTTGAGTATAGGATTTGCGGATAATCATTAAATTAAATTGAAATTTTGTGTTATTGTTATGTATGGTAATAACATGTACATAGTTAGCTACCCACACACTTATGTACGAGGGCTTGTCAAATGAGACAGTAATAAACTAGTTATTGATTGAAGCACAGGTTGTTATTTATTTACCACCTACCGACATATCATTTGGCGACGAGGATTATACCTACCCATCGACACGTGGTCGTGAAATAAAAAAATTGGTAAGGAAAATAAACGACCTAAAATGACCACTTTTACTGGAAGTCTAGGATGTTTCGACTACAAGACCATGGAATGGAACAGTTTTTACGGAAGGTTGAAAATGGTTTTTAAATTGAATGACATTAAAGACGAAAAACACTGTGCGGCGCTGCTGACGAACTTTTCTGAAGATTCATATCGATTGCTTAGCAACTTGCTACTTCCCAAATCAATTAGGCAGGCGACATTCAAAGAGCTGGTGGATGTACTTAACGCTCAGTTCACTCCAAGGAGATCCACTTTTGCGGACCGGGATAATTTTTATGGAGCGAAGAAGGTAGATGGCGAAAGTATGGAATAATGGCAACACGCTTAAGGGGTCTAGCTGTACACTGTGAATTTGCCACAGAGCTAAACACCTTGCTGCGTGATCGTTTTGTTCTAGGGTTCCGATCAGGACCGGAACGTGATAGACTGAGGGAAGATGTGAAGCAGGCTAAGTCTAATGAACCAGTCACGGTCAAGGAGCAACCACTGTTCAAGGCGAATGCGGCGTTTACGTTTGGTGGTGGCAGCACCAGCGAGACTAGGCGTACTCGTGACTTTGCCGCGACCTGGTGCAATGTGCGTGGACACGAGAATCATACAGCAAAGTGTTGTCGGTTTAAAA
This sequence comes from Arctia plantaginis, assembly GCA_902825455.1. Lineage (NCBI taxonomy): Eukaryota > Metazoa > Arthropoda > Insecta > Lepidoptera > Erebidae > Arctia > Arctia plantaginis. Next base: position 737,226 of record CADEBD010000294.1, read on the forward strand.
ATTATCGGTGTAACAAGTGCAATAATAAAGGATACATGAAAAAACTGTGCGACTTTAAGATGAACAATATTGGTATGGAGTCAACTGAACGTAACGGAACGGAAGAGGCGTATGACAGTTACGATTGCGAAGAATGTCAACTGTTCAACTTAAGGTGCGTTATTAATGAACCAATATTGTAGTCTGTGTGTATTGATGGCTTTTATTTACCGGTTATATTTAATAACCACAAAGAAAGTACAACGTTTTATGTAATTAAAAATGGTGGTGACTGTCCACTCCTTAGGCGTGATTTTATGACCAAATTCCGTATTTATTTCGTGTCAAATAAATTAGAAATGTTAAGACCGAATCAGACCGATATACAAAAATTATTGAATAAATATTCTGAATGATTCCAAAACGAACTATCAAGGAGCAGGTAGAAAACGAATTAGTTAAATAAAACAAGGTATTATTGTTCCGTTTACTCATTCTGATTACGCAATACCCATATTCCCCGTACAAAAATCAAACGGCCAGGTAAGAATATGTGCGGATTATTATATTGCTCTGAACAAAGACATTCATTTATTAACGGGTATAGATATGGCAATATGTTTGGACGATATTTGTCAGTGGACCAAATAAAATCATACATTTACGACGTCTCGAACAAGTATTTGAACGCCTGAAAACAGCTGGATTACGGTTAAAAAAATGTGTATTCTTACAAAACAGTGTTAATTACTTGAAGCATTTGGACTTACATAAGTGTTCAAGTAAAGTAGATGCTATAAACAAGGCCCCCGTACCTACTAACATAACTGAACCTCAACGATTTTTAGGGTTGATTAACTATGATCGTAATTGCGTTCCGAATGCGTCGTCAATATTGTCACCTCTTCTCGAATAACTACGCACTAACGCGCGGTGGGAGTGGACAGACAGACACCAGGTGGCTTTCGAACAAATAATAAAAGAGCTGACCCCGAGAGCGCGCAAATCTTCCTGGCGGTGGACGCGAGTCCCGACGGCCCGGAAGCCGTGCTATCACAGACGTCTCGGAGTGTCCGTTAGCATTTGGGTCAAGGTCGCTTACTTGTAAAGCGATCCACACTCAAAAGCGCAATTATAGTCAGCTGCACAATGAGGCAGCGGCCATAATAATTGGTGTAAAACGCTTTCAACCGTACTTATTTGGTCGACAACAGCCTTTTATCCTACAACAGATCACAGATCAAAAGATCACAGGCCGTTGTTGAATATTTTTGGCAATAAAAACGGAATAGCGATCGCTATAGCGTCTCGCTTAATACGATATGCGATTTACTTTTCGCGTTCTCTTATGTGGTGGCCGGGCATTGATAAGGAGATCGAACATTTAATAGGTAGTTGCGATGTATGTAGACTATGTAGCGCATTACGGTCATCCCCTCCAATCGCGACGCCCGCGCGAACGAATACACATACGAGTAGATTACTTGAGTGTAGGGCATAGGTCATACTTAGTGGTAATCGACGCATTATAGTAAATGGCTCGAGTGCTTAGATATGGGGGGAGGTATTAGAACTAAACATTTAATAAAAAATCTGAAATCGTTATTTGCAAGTTTTTTTTACCAAGACGTTTAGTTTCGGCACATGACCCGAAAATAGCATCTCAAGAATTTTTTAGTTTTGCAAAACTACCGGAATGGAGCACATAACTTCACCTATATAACACCCAAGCGGTAGTAACGGCCAAGCGGAAAATTCCGTCAAGTCTAAAGGTCTTGAGAATGCCACCCGAGCGTTTATAACTGAACAATCTGTTTGGGTAAAATGTTTTGAAAATAGAAAACCATATTGGTGTAAGAGTGGAATTGTAAAGAATTTGGGAAGCAGGAAAATGCTAAAATCTATTATACAAATTCAAACTTGTTTAAACATAATTAAAGAAAAATTAGAGAAATATTTATTTGAATATCGTAACACCATTGTTCAAGGAACATGTCTCCTGCAAAATTAATGTACTATATGGATCTACTTGAACACTGTTAAGAAGGCAACTATTTCCTTTTCCAAGGTCAACATTACCTCCAGATTGATGGTGTCGCGATGGGAAGTCCTGTAGCCCCAGTACTGGCCAACATCTGGATGGAACATTTTGAAGAGAAGGCTTTAAATCTCGGCCCGAATACCGTTAAGCTATGAAAGCGATACGTGGATGACATTTTCAGTATCGTCAAAGGAAACAAACAAGAAGTGGATCAATATATACAACATCTGAACTCTATTCACCCCAAAATGAGGTTTACATATGAAATGGAGACGGACAGGTCGTTGTCCTTCTTAGATGTTAAAGTAGCCGTGAGATCGGATGGGTCCTTGTCACACTGTGTGTACCGTAAACCTACTCATATGGACAGATACCTACACGCCACGTCTCATCATCACCCCCGGCACTTGCAATCTGTTATGACTTCACTCAAAAACAGAGCTTACGATCTCTGTGACCCTGAACATTTAGAACAGGAGCTAAAACATGTTCAGGAGGTACTCAAAGGTAACGGATATCAAGTGAAAGGAGGACGGAAGCAACCGAAAATAAGACGCAAGTATCCAGAAGTGAACAGGCAACCGGCCTATATGCCTTATGTCAAGGGAGTTAGTTAAATATTCCATTCCGACAGTATACACACCAGGCATAAAGGTTCACAACATCGTCGGCACACCGAAGGATACATTGCCACTACAAACTCCGGGTGTTTATAAAATAGACTGCAGCTGCGGAAGCTCATACATAGGCCAAACTAAGCGGACTATTGCAGAAAGGGTCAAAGAGCATATCGCTGCTGTGAAGAACCGACAGACGAGCAAATCAGCGATTGCAGAACATGCACTCGATGCAGGCATCAACCACTGGATTGAATTTCACCGCACGCAAGTCCTCTCCACCAAACGTCACTTTTACTCAAGAGTTGTACGTGAAGCGATTGAGATTAAAAAGCATAAAACTTTCAATCGGGAAGATGGTTTTAAATTATCTACAGCGTGGAATCCAGTGTTAAAAAACATACCACCTCGCTTTTCTGCGCAATCGGTTAAACACCAGAATAGGGACTCATCGGTTTGCTTACAGAATAGGGACACTGTTAGTGTGGTATGTGACGCTACATGGCGACACAAAAACAATATCGAAAATGTGCGGGTAGATGAAGAGCCTTCTACTTCACGGATTCGACGACGGAGGGCGTGCGCCGATGAGCCAGTCAGCCTGTGACCACGGCCGGTGCAACCTGGTCGAAACGTCAGGCAAACCACGGGTATGTAATACCCTAAATAAGAGATCGCGTTAATTCCCGTTAAATAATATTAATTATCATGGAACGCGAAAGTTTAAAAGTTAGTAGTGTCACCAGGTTCCCAAACTAGAGGAATGTTTTGTATTGTTATAACATGTACATAGTTATCTACCCATACACTTATGTACGAGAGCTTGTCAAATGAGACAGTAATAAACCAGTTATTGAGTATAGCACGCGTTGTTATTTATTTACCACCTACCGACATATGAAATGAATTGAATTCAAGATAACAATACTTAATTTTAACAGAAGGAAGGGTTAGTAGAGTGCATATATATTTTCTACCTATGAATATAAATGTATGAATTTCAAACATATGTGACGTTTCTTTTTCGCCCTAAGGGACTAAAATTCTAACCTAATATTGGAGGTGACACAGAGTGAAAGATTTTAAGATAAATTATAAAACAGGTAATGAAATAGGTCAATTATACGTTCATGGGCGGCGATAGTCACTTTCCATCAGGTGACCCGTCTGCTCGTCTGCCCCCTCTTACATAAAAAAAAAGAAAAAAAACAAAGGGTAAAAAGATAAAAATGATTAAAAATGAGCATAAATGATCCGTGTGACGACGGATTAAGAAAACAGAGTGTCACCATCCCTATTCATCCCGTGGGTGTCGTAAGAGCCGACTAAGGGAAAACACTATGCAGAACAACAGCACTGCAGAGAGAAGGAAAACTTTACACAAACCCTACACCACCCGTCTGAGCAGCGTGGTATAGTAGGTCAAAACCCCCTTTCTAAGGAGAGGCTTATGTCCAGCAGTGGACTGTTAAAGGCTGTTGATGATGTGATGTGTGATAAATGTATAAAAGCCAAAAATGACAAATAAGACAAAGAGTTTTTTTTCAATTATCTCTAACTATTTATGTGACGCATTGAGGTTTCATATTCATTAAATCTAAAATTCATTAATCCAAATAAATTCTTAGGTGACCAGAAATAAAATTAACTGGTAATATGACAATCTTAATAAAGACAGAAGATTTATACCTTTAATCCAAACAGAAACTAAGACAGTTCTAACAAAGAGTCTTAAAGGCTCCATTCCCAGTACAGCTCAAGGAAATGTTCCTATCTAAACGAGTTCATAGTCTAGCCTCTGTTGTTGTTAAATCCCTGTGGACTAAGTAATTGTAGAACCACGAGTATTGTTTTACGTAACAGCCGACAATTTGATGGGACAAAAGACTATAGAGGTTCCGATTAAGGGCCATTTAAACATAGTCTAGCGATAAAAATGTCTATATTAAAACACTTTTTTCTACTACTACGGTCTAAGTTATGAATTCTTTTAATGTCTTTTCAAAGGATAAAAGTTTGGTTTGTTCTTTGATGTAGAGATAAAATATTAAAAACTTTTAACTGCCAATACTACCGAGAAGCTACATAAAATGTACCAGTGTCTAAAATATTACTTTCACTTGAAATTGAACCTTAAAGGGTTATTCCGTGATGAAATCCACTTAAAGCATCGCCATCGTAAACTTAATTTACGGGAATCGCTTTACATAAATTTCTGGTACAAAAAGTTGAAGCTAATATTATTTTGGTGTTTTATAAAGTTCCCTTAGGCAGAAAATACAATCCCTCAAAATATTACATGTAAAAATGCAAGTTTCACAATGCAGTTCTTCTACCATAAATGATGTGAGATCTGATCGGATATTACCTTACAGTATTAATGAATTACCATATCAATCATCATCATCATCAACAGCCTTTAATAGTCCACTGCTGGAGATAGGCCTCCCCTTAGAAAGGAGGTTTTGGCCTACTATACCACGCTAGCCAGACGGGTTGGGACCATATCAATATACGTTCTTTTTTACCTTTTAATGTATATTTTCAGAATTATCCATCCAAAAAACTAAATAAAGCGCAAGGAGCCTTCTTTAGGCAATTTTATGGGAAATAAATTATTTAAGAAATAAAGGTGGTTTATAATTATATATCACTATAAAAAGCTAAGAATAGCAAGAAAATTAGGACAATAATATAAATGCATACTACAGTAATGCAGAGAAATTAAACTCGAGAAACTCAAACTTATAACGGCACCGCTCTAGTTTTATATTTTAAATTCAAAATCGAGTTCGGACCCTATAAATATATTTCAGTTCATTTATTTTTTAACTACACTTCATTTAATCATTTTAAAACCCAAAAGCTGTCCAATTATTCACAAAGAAACATTTCAATCTCAGTGAACTGCAAATCGTCCCTATTTTTTCTGTAATATTTGCTTGTCATACATAAATTGCATTGGACTAATAAAAACGCTTTTAAACTGTTTATACGAACTTTTCATCGAGATACGCAATCATACATATCATGACTACTTAAATTTATTTGAGACCTGTAAACTTTATTTGCATTAATAAAGAAATTTAGGAAAATCCTTTTAAATTCTTAAAATTATGTCTGCCAGTTTATTAATTCCCGTGTAATTATTGCAAACCTACGGAGCAATTTAAAGATTTAATGGTATTTAAAATTTGTTAATTAATATAACACCTTTGCCGATAACTTAATAATAAATTTAGAGTAAACTTCAAAAGCTAAATATAACAAACAAAATTATACACAATATCTAAAATCATCAAGAATAAGTAATTACTCGGTAAAAGTTACTCAGTGCACTATGCATTATTCTTACGACATTTAAATGTCGTAAGAATAATGTCGCATGGTTAAAAACAATATTATTATTTTACGTCCTTGTCACAATTATAAACAGGCTTTAGACGAGTTAATATCTAACATTTATTTTCAATTATTCATCATAATTATATATGATACCTATTACTTAAATATTCAAACGTTTTTGTGTAATTTAACAAAACCAATGATAATACAAAGCCACCGCTACGTATTATATTTAACAACGTCTGCTTATATTCATTATATTAACTACATAATTATCAATATGAGCCTGAGATCAAGTAACTTAATTATAAATTTTCAAATTTTATTATAGGTAACTTATGTCCTTGTTTAATATGTGGTCAATTAGGTGAAATATTTGTTTATATAAAGAATAGTCTTATCATTCTGTTCTAATTCTACGGTTTAAGTGTTCTTCACTACATATGAGAACATAAATCTGATTACTCATGACGATACATTCCAAGAATATGGAAGTCTTTTGTAAACCGTCATCGTCTAATACATGAAATTTAAAGTAAAATAGAATCATTTCAAAAGTATACAAATAGTTGTATATAATGAATACCATGTACATAATATACGTTAATAAAACACCGCATTTTGACCATGCCTAAGTGATTATAAAACGGAAAAATTTTCATAAAACTCAATGTAAAATCTGCTCCTTACATACTTATAAGGTGCAGTTACTAACTTGACATGGTTGTGATTTTGTTATACTTAACCAAATCACAACTATGTCAAGATGTTAGTAATTAGCAAGTTGTCGAGGCGCTTACGTGGGTTCACGGGAAAGTTATCATTGTTGCCTAAGTAGCAAGTTTAGTAACAACTATAAGTGCAGTTTGTCAGTTACTTGTTTATCAACTGTATGTCAGACTACCCTCTAAGGTTTAATATTAGTTTTCTTATCTTTATTATTTCCCGGTTGTCGCTTAAGTTTTCAGAAGTAGGTATCAAAAATTATTATTTTTACACTGTTCTCTTTTGATTTTAGCTGCGATGTTATAAATTTAAGGTATGTTTTCGTAAAATGGAATTCTGTACACATCCTAAAGTCTTAACTGAAATAATAGTAACATATCAATCATCATTAACAGCCTTTAAAAGTCCACTGCTGGACATAGGCCTCTCTTTAGAAAGGAGGTTTACGCATACTGTACCACGCTGTCCAGACGGGTTTTTACACGGTTTGTGTCAAGTTTCCTTTCTCTCTACAGAGCTGTTGTCCTACGTAGTTTGCTCCCTTATTCGGCTCTTGCGACACCCATGGAATAAATAAGTGTGGTGACAGTCCGTATTCTTAATCTATCACCACACGGCTATTATGTGATGTAGTAACTAAATTATACAAGTATGTCATTTTGTAAATCGCATCTCCATTATCTTTTCAACATCAAACTAAGTTCAATATCTCGTTTTAATAATTGGGATAAACATTTAATAACACATTCCAAGCTTTTATAATCAGTCAGTTTTTAAGTCAGTTTGCCTTTTATTTCCATATAGGAGGAGGAACATACTGCGAGTAGCATTGCGAACTCTTTTCAGATAAAAGGGCTAAGTACTGTGAGGCACTGTTGCATTGTGTGCATGCGTTCCTCGTGCACATTCCGCGCTTGTTTTGTTTAGCTTTTTTCCACAAGTGCTGCGCCGAGTGAGAATAGAAAAATGAAAATACTATTACTTGATCTTTTATTTACGCACCACTTAGCTACTTCACATATCTTTTGCGGAAACGTAGCCTCACACAATATAAAAGTCTCGGGGATTTTGCGAACAGATTTACTAAATCCACTTAAAACTTCTTGCGTCGTAAGTAAGTACTTATGATGTAATAACTGTATGAAAAGTAACGAATTTTGTAGAACAAATGCGAGCTCAATTTCATCAGCCACGTTTTCTTTATCATGCCATTACTGAAACTCGTTTAAAACGCGATTTTCTCGTAATGAAATTCCGTCTGGATCATAAAGAGAAACCCTTTATTTTAAGGCACCAGGTGTCTGCCCTTCAAGGTTGGTACAAGATCACAATTTCGAGTTTTTTTCTTTAAATAGAACGTTTTAACACTGACTTGATCACTACAAGATGTACGGTATCTACTGAGAGCTAAATTAGTAGTTGTTCTAAATTTAAAATGTCTATCCGAGTTTGATTGACAATGTTCTATCCTATTATCTCTTAATGAACCAACTTTATTTCAAGCGAATGCACCCTTAAATGATTTCTTTGACAGGGCTCCCAAATATGAACATGAAAACGCTTTCGTTAACGTTTAAATGACGTCTGACGCTTTAGACTTGCATCTACTTAATTCATTTCAAGAAAAAGTGTTATACGTACCTTATATTTTCCATTCTTTTTATTAAAAGTAATTGTTTGTATTTACAAGAATTAGGTCAAATTGTGGTGTTAATGTTTTGCCTAAAACTTAGTATTACAATTAAATTAATGAAATGTATGAATAATAAAGGGTCAGGTAATGACAAAGATGTTATAGGTCATTTCATCCTTTGACAAAGGAGTCAGACATACTTGGAGATAAAATCCAAAACCTAAGTCACTGAAGTGTAAACAGTGCTTAATTTCTTGTTTTTGAATCTCTATAATTTCGTTGGTCTTGTTTTTGAATGTGTTAAATAACTACATTAAGCAAGATTTGCTAAAATTGCTAATCTAAATTAGTGATAAGTCGGACTAACGTCGGACTAACTGAAGTCGGGATAACATCTGTTGGAAGTTCGAGTGTGCATTCACATAAAATAATACCGACTGCCAATACAATCGTGTCAGGTAGTTACAACATTTAGAATTGCCTATTCTGACACTTGTCGGACACTTGCTAGTGGTCGTGGCTGTTGATGGGCAGGGTTGCGGTTTGTCATCGCTGCTCACTTTCAAGTCTACTGCACGTCTTGCTATGTCCCTCCATTCAGATTTTGTCGGTTTGCCGAATTTCGAGAACATTGTATTGAAACTGCATTCGATTCGGTCGTGGCTTTAATTAGACATGGCTTTACACTAAAAATCTCTTCAACGAAACCTATTTTCCAGAGATGTACCCAAGGTACTTCAGTATTCGCAACTGCACTATGCACGCAATCGACAATAACCTATTTTTTTTGGTTTCATCTCCAGCACCGTATCTCTAAGGTACCCATTTTTCGGAGATCCTAAGTGACCACCAGGTTTCAGCCCCGCAAATTAGGATTGGAATTTATACGACCCACTTTATCAAGCAGACCTTTGTGTTCTTGGTAATTCTTCTATCTTTCCAAATCTTTCCCAACCGTTCTACTGCTGACCTAGTCATGGCACATCTTCGCTTGATCTCGTCTTCGCATCCTCCAACGTTCAAGATAGTAGAACCAAGGTAAATATAGCGTTTTATTTCCTATCACAATAGGATCAAAGCCTAATTGATGATTAAGAGGTAAGGGTCAGTACATTTTTCCCAATTACTTTAAACATTATAAGACGGAGAAAAAACAAGTCCAATTTACCAGAGTTAGTAAAGTCCAACAAGGCAATGCCAATTATGAATTACTCGTACCTACAAATTTGAAACTATCTTCAAACGATTTATAAATTTCATTAGTCCTTGAATAATGTCAGTAATTAGGTATCGCTCTACTACTAAACAACAAAATGATAATAATTAAAAAAAGAATTTACATATTACAGGCAATTGATATAATTTTGATTAAAAGTTAGTTAGTTAGTTATGTTATGAAGTTGTGGTTGCATTGATGAGAAATGAGGAACTGAACTGACGGGCAAAATAGATAAAAATAATCTTTAAAGCGTTTTAGAAATCATGTCAAAATATATCGTAACGATAACTAATTGCGTTATTAGTACGGTAAGTATTCAGAAACAAACTTAACATTTATATACAGATAATCTATTTTACTGTATACGTTTTACGCTGGTAATGAGTGTAAAAGACAAGAACAGTGAGCGCAGAGACGTGAGCGCTTCTTGTTACTTGTTTGAAATTCATTACAGAAAGTGTTTTTATTCTAAATTTGTAATACTACCCTGATAAGACCTCGTAACGGAATGAAAATAAATATAAGCCGACTCGTCGTGGAAAGAAATGTAAAGTACCATTTTTATTTTAAAACCATTCGGGACATTTTCAAAATCCCTCAAACTTCGTTGTAAATAAAACTAGAAGCCTGTAATTTCCTAAGTTTAATTTAATTTGTAGATACAAATTAATTTAAAGTAATTTCGATATTATTTTGAGTTAAATTTAATTAATTTTATCCCTGTCATCGATCATTTACCCAAGCTTCCAGTATAAATGCAATTAGTGTTTAGCCTACATAAAAAGGGAAAAGTCAGTTTTAGTCTGGATATACAAACTGCATACCTAAGCAGACTTTGTAATTACTTTTGTACATATTGATATATGATATGAAATATGATATAGATATTGGATTACAAAATGTTTTTTTTAGATCGTTCAATTTGTTACTTCATGAAAATAGAGCTGTCGAGCCATCATTTCTGGATATTTTCACAGATTATTAGAAAAGTCATGTCATATTATTTTGAACCAATAACACTATCCAAGAGCCTGGACAAGTTACTTTTGCGGCCCTCACTTGCTTGAGCAATTGCCTTCACCTTCTCCTCAATCCATCCTTCACAATCAATCCATCCGATCCTTCGAGTGCTTTCCGTTTCCACCTATTTTCCCCAAATATTTGACTGTCAAAGAGCCTGGTTGACAGCAATAAGTTTGCAACTATTACCAATACGACCAAATTATAGTTAGTAAAATGTGGATGCTAAATTCCTAAACCACTAAACCGATCTTTAAAAAAAATTCGCTAATGGAAAGCTACATTATCAGCGAGTAACATCAGGCTACTTTTTACCGCGATAACCGACATACATGGGCAAAAGCTAGTACTATACAAGTCTCTGCTACAGACGTTATTGTGTGATTTTTAGTTTAGTTTAGAGAGTTTTCGAACAACAGAATTAGCACCACTGTCTCATATTATAAGGCGTACCGCGGCTGCTTTTAGTTTATAAGAGAGTTTACCAACAAATAGGTTTCATTATTTTCAATTCAATGTTGGAAGCTCTTAAGTAAAATTCAAATTCAAATCGTCGTTAGAGTTTATGCAAATCACTAAAATCGTCACGGTAACAAAACAAATTTAGGTAAAGTACGTCAAGTTTACCTAGCCTACTAACAATTCTTAGCCTTCAATTTGAATTTTAATGGGATTTTAAAAACTCTGTACTTACTACTTTCTTTCTCCGATATAAATCGTTTATTTGTAAAAGCTATTGACGAGCTCGTGTTTTCGACAAAAAAAATTGAAATCAGATTTTTTTCTACCATCTGCAGTAACTTGTTGTATGAAAATAAAATTTATATTACATAATTTAATTATGATTGATGTTTTATGGCTTGACATATTATATAACAACGAAAAAGCTCTGTGAAATTATGGTAGTGGTTAATAAATAATAATGTTATTAATCAATATTTGATCAGGAAACGCATTAAGAATACGGAGTGTCACCACCTCTATTCATCCCGTGGGTATCGTAAGCAAGTAGTGTAGCGTAGTGGGTAGCAAACTCTGCAGATCAACAGCGCTACAAAGAGAGGTAAAACTTAATACAAACCTTATAACAACCCGTCTGGCCAGCGTAGTATCATAGGCCAAAACCACCTTTTAAGGAGAAGCCTATGTCCAGCAGTAGACTGTTATAGGCTGTTGCCGATGATGATGATGAATCGAGAAATAATTCTATATGTATGTTATATACCAATCTATACTAATATTATAAAGCTGAAGAGTTTGTTTGTTTATTTGTTTGTTTGTTTGTTTGAACGCGCTAATCTCAGGAACTACTGGTCCGATTTGAAAAATTCTTTCAGTGTTAGATAGCCCATTTATTGAGGAAGGCTATAGGCTATATATCATTACGCTAAGACCTATAGGAGCGGAACACTAATGAAGAATGTTTCAAAAACGGAGAAAATTTATTACTATTGAGAGACGCAGACGAAGTTGCGCGGGTCAGCTAGTCATATATATGCAAGGATGGCTGCACTGATAGGATGCGACTGCACGGATAGCGTAGTTGTTTAAGCCGTCACCTCGCCGCTTTCTACTGCGCTGAGTGTTGTGGGTCCGATCACCACATGGGACACCACTTTGTGTAATTCACAAATTGTTATTCTGAGTCTGGGTATTATTTGTGTCCGTTTAATGCTGGTTTGTAAAGTCTTCCCCTCCCCCCGACACAGGATATATTCCTAGTGCGGAAGTTGTCTTTTTAAAAAGAAGTAAAGAACTCCTATTTATACATACAATATTTTCAATCATAGTTTATAAATATATAACTCTCTAATTTTACCTTCTCTACACTTTACAGTCAAACTTTGCACGGTCCTACACATAGGTGCGTTTAATGTTCGGACTTAGTTAAGATTACGTTCAATTTGTAAACTATAACTAAACTATAATCTATACACTATATTTGATAAGCGGTATAAAACTACAACCATTATTTATTTCCTATTTTATAAGAAATTAAATTACTCAATATCACTATTGAAATAAAATGATCACCAATAATTTTGTTTCAGAGGTTAGTTCAAATTGATTGTAGTCACTACAAAACAACGGCCTGATGATTTGGGGTAAACTGGCGCTAGCAGGGGTCCGGATGTCTTAATAACAGCTGTTCCCGGATTCTAGTTTAGGCGCAGAGTGGCACATCGTGTGGTCATAGTCGGTCCGACTCCGACACACCATCCCGATGTAAACTTCGTTGGGGTCACGGCTCGAGGGGGTTTCCACGTGTAAAATAAAAAGACTAGATGCAGAAGGTTTTGTTATATAGCGCATATGAAGCGACATGAGCCATCTTTAGTGTCACTGAACATGGCTCAACACACTACATATACACTGAACATACTAATTGATTTAGGCTAATTTATGTAATGATCTGTCAAGTAATTAAAGCGTTAATACGCAACAAATAAAAACACAAAATTATATTCGCAACCAGAAGAAATATTTGTGTGATGAGCACAATCGTTTGTTCTGTGTCTGGGTTTATTTCTCTCTGGGTTTTCTTCTGGGTCTGGATTAATCTATAAAATGTATGTATTTAGAAATATATAGGTATGTTTATCAGCAGTTTGGTAACCATAGCACAGACTCTGCCTAGTTTGGGATTAAACTAGTTTGGAGATGTGTGAAGTAAGTCATTATCATTGAACTCACGTATCGGATCGGTCGGTTATCGGTGGCAACACTATAGCACAAGTTATATCAAAAATGAAGTGCGCGTGTCGTGATGTAGGACGACGTAACACGGTCTACACTTTTACTGTTTGATAGAACATGGCGTCCTATATAATTGTCAGTTTCTCTACTTTATTACCGATGTATAGACTAACAGTAATATAATAATGAAATGAAAACGTGCAGAGAAAGGTAATCGCGCCCAAATCAATCTAAAAATATTAGCTCAATTCAATTTCACTAGTTTTAACTGCAAACGTCTAAAAGTAATTTTAGTCAAACAAAATTAGGCTGGGGTCGGATTTAAGTCTACTACGACCGAACCTCGATTTTTTACCCGGAACGACTGCCATCACACCTCCACAACCCAAATACTGTTAGCAACAAAGCAAAGCAATATCGAAGTTCTGTAGAAATACTGTTGTTGGACTTTTAGGGCTCCAATTAAACGTAATCATTTGACTCCGACACAAATAAACCTGAAAACCCCTTTTTTTTTTTCGTGCGGAAATCCCCTCGGATACCCGAAAACCCCTACTTGCATACCGCAATGCTTAACGCATTAAAAAAGTGAACATAACTGAAACCGTTTGCATGATTGCCACTTTCAGTTTTTAATTATTATTTTTTTGTAATTCGTACTGTATTTGTGTTAATTTCGTTCCCTTTCATCTTTATTTTGCTACTGCTTGAATGTGTGTCTCCCTTTCATTGGTCTACGTATAAGAACTAACCATCCCTCATATCGAACTGTATTTTGAACAATGTTGTACATGTACTAGGCGTATCTATAATATGTAGGCGTGTCTATAATAAATAAATAAATAAAAATACCCTTTGTGTTTATTTATACAGACTCAGTAGTATTGTACTTAAATATTAGTAAAAAATAGATAAGAGATAGGTAACTATATTATACAGGTACGATAAATTTTAGCTCATAAGATAATATTAGTAAATGCAAGTACTCGTAACAGAGGTATAATGTAAAGATCCTTTAAACTAAAACACCTTAAGTAAATTTTTTAAAGACGTGTTAGATATTGCTTGCATCTAAGGCAATTTTTAATACGTCTCTTCGCGATAAGTTTGCCAGTTGCGCAAAGCATATTGGAAATAAAAACGGTAGGAAAGCTTTTTGCAACGGAGACTTTTTAAGGTAAAACACGTCAAAAAAAATTTTTCTTTTGCTTTGGGAGAGGATTCACTTTTTGATACGAAAACCCTTTGTCTAAAAAATGTTTTTGTTTCTTTAAATTTTTTAGGGTTTATGTGTAAAGCCTTTTTTAAGTGAAACCCCATTTACCTTGTATGAGAAAGATCCCCGGTAAAAGTTTTAGATTGGGAATCAAAAAAATCTTTTTGTGGTTCTCTTAAATAATATTAAGTTTCTCGAAACAAATATTTATTTAAAACTTAATGCAATATATTTTAAAAAACGGCCCTTAAACCATAAGGCATTATTCCCCGTGCTTTTGGGGTGTCTCGTCTCGGGGCTTTTTCAGCGCAAAATGGCCCAAGATGTGGGCCCCAGAGAACTTAGGCGGCGATTGAGGATACGACCTTGCCGTGTCCCCCTTTCCGCTCGGGCCCAGAGATACCCCCGCTGTCCCCTCACTAAACATCGTTTCCTGTGAGGCGTTAGTATCTATGTAATTAAGATAGAGGAACACGGGTAAGCTCCCCTTTAAATGAAGCGATACTGCAACGGAGAGATGAATGCCCGATATTTTCCTCTGTCTTGTTTTGCTAAACTGCGATTGGCATCGTAAGTGGCCAATTTTGAACAGACAAAATTAGAAATTTTCCCCGCCAACCCAAGAGCTTGTCTAGAAAAGATAGAGGGAACTAGCTGTTACCCCCTCTCTCTGGTGCCATATTGCAAGATTGGAGCTCTTGTTCAGTGTAAGTGACTGTCATACGGGATACAAATGGGCCTTAAGAGCCAAACTTCCAAACTCTTAGGAGATACAAAAGATATTGGTCCTATTTAACCTATAAATAGTAGGGATAAGAGTTGAAAACGATTACGATAACATGTTTACGACAACGTTCTGCATAACTGGTCAAAAGGTCCAGAAATAAAACCGAACAATACTAATAATAGGGTTATTTGAAATGGGTATAATAATAAAAGAATAGAAAACAAAATGTAAGAAAATAAATAAGCAATGGTTCATTAATATAGAAGAGAAATAATGTTTACCGCAATCATAACAAACAATGGTTACTCGTCTCTTTATAAGTAAATAATTTGCCCGATATTGTGAACAAAGGTGACCAGAACAAAGGGTTTTGTACTACAATGTCTACGCCTAAATTTACTGCTAGTAAGTACTTATTACAAAAGATTAAAGAGACGTTCTACTAATTCTGCCCTCTCAGCCCTTGAAGTAAATGATTACGGCATTAAATCTCCACAATCTTAATAATTATTTAAATTGATACATAAGTAAGACTCAAGGTGAGATATTACAGAGAAGTAATAATATTGCTTTTATAGATCGGGTTCCCTCAGCAAAAATGGGTTCGGAATATTTTTGTTTTTTGTACCGAAAAAGGTTTTTGAAAAAGCAAGGACTGTTTTTCTTCTATCTTTCAATTTACACTCAGTGAAGTGTAAAACAGCTTAGCAGGAACATAAACCGCTGTGATATACATTATTCATAGACATATACCCTCTAGCCTTTGCTTGTTGACTATAGATGGATACACCTTATCCTTTAACATGTGGCAGAATTCCCAGTGTTGTGCGTCATGCCCGAGAACGCTGCTTTTGGTGACCTGAGAGTCTGAAAGTCTGAATAATACATTTTAGCCTATTTAAGATATTCCATGGGAAATAGTAAACGTTACTTTTTTAAAAGATTTAAAAAAAAGGAAAAGCTTTTTAAATTGTATTTTATTGTTTATTAACACAGTCTTCCTGTATTTGTGAACTGATTCGCCAAATACTCTTTATTTTAAAGGGTATAAAAGGTTATAAAGCTTCTTGTTGGCCCCATTCAGATTTTCAGAATTGAAAAAATACCACCCGTAAGGTAGATCATGATGATGATACAATTTATCGTGTTGAATATCCATATGAATCGCACGTGATGGTTTTTCTTAACTTTAATTATTGAGTAGTAAGTTAATTAATACTAACACTGTGCCCACCGTGTGCAATTCACGTTCGAGCTTATCCAATCCAAAAAGTAAATTAGAATCTTTATAACTACAGTAATGTTATCGCTCCGCTAATAAAACCATTGGTCACTTAATTTACAATCAGCGTATCTTTCCCCCGATGTACGTATTGTTAATTTTAGTCTGAAATTTTTTTTTTCAAATTTACTCACGCAACCTTTGATAATGCCATAAGGCGAAACCGGTTAGGTTAAATTAAGTTAATTAGTGGAATATAAGTACAAGTGAGCTTGATGTCATAATGTCTCTCAACAAGTTCCACCCAGTACCGACAATCGATCGATCGATCGAATCGATTTTAGGCGAAGTTTGTAGAGAATTTTATCCTCTACAACTTTTATTTTCAATGTAAATAGGGTTGAAGGCAATGGAAACGATATAATCTCAAAAAAGTGTTTTTTTGCGACCTTTAACCTCGAATATCTAAGGACGCTGATACATGAACTATTCTGTGACTTTTAAGACATCATTTGTACTATTAAAATCTAGGGTTGGGTACAAATTATTCCGCTCATGTCCGTGTAGATTCCCGAGATCAACACCTTATTTTGCCCTAAGATGACTTGCCGCCCATGAACGCCTGCAACTCAGGAACAACGTACAACTCCATCTTAGTTATAGATACGTTCTTGTGCTAGACATAAATCAAAAAAAAAACTACACCTGTATATAATACTCTCCACTTCGACCATTCTGTGAGAAACTTTTCCTGTGATATTTGTAAGTCCTCTGTTCTAAAATTACTTGACCGTAATTAGTTTATACGAATATATTGCTGTTTGTTGTTACTTCGAAACGTGAATTAGAACGCCAACCCCCTACATTTTCAGAGTTTCCCAAAGCTACTCTGTTGGTTCTATAAATTTTTTCGGCCATAAGTTTGTGTTATTAAATTGAAGTAATTTGGGATTTGACACGATTCAAAATCCCGTAGCACATTTTATGGGGTAAGTGTTGCCAACAAAAAACCCCCTTTTAAGCGGGGTGGGAAAATTTCATCGAGTCTACAGAACGACAGATAGACCCATACGAGGAATTTTTTTAACAGTTTTTGTTAATATGGTGAATGACGGTTTTTAAAAGGCAATTAATTAAATTTAATATTAAAAAAAACTGGAAACCGGGTAGAACAATTTTTTTAAACACTGCCTACTGAATTGAGGTGAGGGGACCCTCTTGATACAGTCATGTTCTTTATGGTTGCCTAATTGAAGCGAATCCCTTTTATTTGGTTTCCCAAGGGACAACTGAACCCTCGGTGGGGTGACGATCCGCGAGAGCTTCACTTTAAAAAAAAACCAACTACTTTTTTGATAAATTTTGAATGCACTGTGGCCCAAAGGGGTTTTAATTTAAAACCATCTTTCGGGGCTATCCCAAAAATGTTCGGGGACCATTTCCCAAATGAGAAAAAAGATTGTGTAACCCAAAAATATAGGCCCTTTGAGCCCTTTTTTTTTATTTTGAAATTTTTTCCGGGGACATGGGAAAATAAATTAAAAGTGCAGGATTTTTATTTAAAAAAACAGTATTAATGTATAATGCCCAAATGTATGTTTTATGTTTTTGTGTACTATTTAACTAGCTTTTCCGCGCACATCTCCGCCCGCGTGTAATCGCAGTAAAAAGTAGCCTATGATTGTATTCATTTGGATAAGGATCAATAATATAATATGTTTATACACTTTTATACACTTTCGCAAATAATGCATTATTTTAGAAAAAAATTGATTACCATAAAAGGGGTTTTAGTGAGGCCCCCCCCCCCTTAAAGATAACATAAAATATTACCTATATATATTTTTATAATACAACTCCCCCCCTAGAAAAAAATCCGGGGTCGCGGGGGCCTTTTTCAAAATACCTGAAACGGCCAAAGGCCCCCTAACTCAGAACAAAATTTTTGGGCACACAAAGTGTTTTTCCCATGTAGGGATCGAAAACCCCAACATTTTCCCCCGTAAAAGGAACGGCGAGGGTTTACTGCTTTTAAACCCACCCCCCCCCCCCCATCCGTGCAGTCAAATAATTTAAAAATTTTTCAAATAAAAAAAAATGCTTTTCGCGGACTTTTTTTTAGAAAATTTAAAGGGAAAAATTTGGCCCCAAAAATAGGTTTGCCGAAACTTTAAAATTTTACGCAGGCCCACAACGGGAAACTCCAAAAAGGGAAAATAAGTTTTTTCCAAAATTTTTAATTGTACTTCCCCTCAAAAAAATTTGGGCATAGGTATGGGTTTTATCCTATAGCTTTTCTTGATAAATGGGCCCATTTAACAAATTTAAATTTAATTTTTAAACGGACTAGTAGTTTTTGAGATTACGCTTCAACCAAAAAAACTCTTTAAAATTTTTAATTTTAGTATAATTTGGGCCCCTTTTTTTTCAAACGTAATAGGTGTAGGAAATAGATATGTGCGCCCTATTTTTTTCTAAGAAAGTCCCGCATTTCTCATAAAAAATTTAAAAAAAACAGAATGAAAAACTAGACTTACCTACCCCGAAAAAACTTTTTATGGTTTCTAAATCAAAAGGGGTTCGAACCCTTGGGGTGCTAATTGGGATGCGTTTAAAAGAACCCCTTTTTTTGGCTATTTTAGATGTAGGGGAGGGAAAAGCCTCCCACTTTCGTCAGCGTACAAAAACTGCAACTGCATTTTATTTTCATAATTATTTAAATTTATAGCTTTTTTGGCTTAATGGTAGGAGTGTTTTTCGTATTTTATGGGGGTTTTTTTAAAAGTTGCTTCAGGCCAAAACGGGTATTTAGATATTATTTTATAGTTTTTACAAAAAATTGCTAATTTTTTAGAGCGAAATTTGAAATACCTTCACCAGCTAAATTTAAATTAAAAAAAAAAAAAATAATTGTGAAAGGGAAAAAGAAACCCTGAATGTATGTCCCCGGGTAACATTTGACTGATTTTGAAAAATTTTTTTTCAACTTCTTTTTTTTTTAAAAATATTTTTCAAATTTGAAATCTTTGTCCCAAGTTGGCCCATTACCCCCAATCGGATTTGATGAGGGATCCTAGAGAAAATCGGGGGAAAACCCCTTTAAATTTTTATATTATATATGGGTATTTGGTTTAGTAGTCAATATGTCATTTTGCTAGCTATGATAAGGGGCCCCTTGACCTTTAGGAGTTGAGGAAAACTCTTTAAAAAATCTTCAGTATTGACCTTGTTTTTTTTCTTTCAAGATACTGGTTATTTTTATGTTGGGTTCAAAGAATGTTCAGAAAGAGAAATATAGAGATTACAAATTGAAAATAAAAAATTTTTACCAAAAAATCTTTCATTTTTAAACCGTTTTACAAAAATATTTTTTCATTTGGAAAGTATTTTTCCGCCTTGTACTTTTAAATTAAAAAAATAGGCTCCCATTTTTGGAAAATTTAAGTAATGTGGAAACTTTTATTTTTTCGGGTTTAAATTAAACTCTTACTGCCTTATCAAATACAGAAAACAGACATTAAAACTATTTTAAAATATAATGTAACATACTTATTTGGTTCTGTACATTACGGTACTTTAGGTTTTAATATCGACTTATTATCATTAAAAAACATTTTAACTAAAATGTTTTAAATAATCCTTTTAAAAAAAAAGTTGAACCACCTTAAAAAATCTGACAAAAGCACAAAAAATTTAAAAAAAAATAATTACAAACAAAGTAAAAAACTTAAAAAGTCCCCAAAAAAAACAGAAAACTTTAATAGAAATACCTTTTCTTTCCCCTGTTTTGCAGGCTTTTTAATAATTTCCAAATTTTTATTACGTTTTGGATATTAATAAAACCGAAGTGAAATAATTTTAAAATACAAAAAAATCATTACTTTAAAAGTATGTATAAAACCCAGATGATACAACTATTGGTGAAATAATTTGGTTTTTTGTTTGTCTTTTTTGAAAGGGGGGCAACCGAGCGCGTGTCACCTCAAAAAAAGGCTACCGCCGCCCATGAAACCTCAACTCAGGATCACAATCGCTTTTGCCGGCCTTTTTTAGAATGAGTGCGCTCCTTTCTTAAGGTCTATCGGTGCGAAAATACGCAATTAACCACGATTGGTTTGAGCGAAGCAAAAATGTTTTGATGATGTTGAGTAAAAAAACTAATGGAAGCAATTAGCTTCTTTATAATCTACGTGCATCGATAAAAAAAATCCCCCTACCTTTTTTTTATTTTTGGGTATGGGAATAACTTTAAAAGTTTTTTTAGGGAAAATATAATAACAAAAAAGCAATTTCATATCTTTATTATTTAAAAAGAAAATCCTATGAAAATCTATCATTTGATAGAAGAGTGACTTCAACAATTAAAAAAAAATTTTTTTTATATTATTTTTTTTACAAAAAAAATTGCCCACACTGACAGAATCATAATACTATTTTATTCGTTATAAGTTAAGGTAAACCATTTTGAATTATTATTACATACCTATTAGAACGAAGCTTCTTTAGAAAAATTTTAATTTTATGTAAAATTGCTTTTAAACTATTTCAGTTTTTATCATTTTGTGTCATACAACCCGCTTCACAAAGTTTTTTGTGGGAAAAGAAAAATTTTTCCATTTTTCACTATCGAAGTTTTATTAAAAATTGTTCGGATTTAAACGACTAATGCTATTTCGATTTCCCTTTTAATTAAACCATTTAAAAACCAAAAGAATGTTTTTTGTTGAAAGTTGTTTTGTCTACAAAATAACATATTTCAATAATTTCTTAAAGAACTGCAAAACAAAATTCTAACTTTTTTTCGATGGGTTTCCCTTTGGTTATGTTTTCAAAAATTACCTAAATTTTTTACAAAAGAGTGTGACTGTTTTTTAATATAAAGCTTTATAATTGTAAAAAAAAACATAATTGTGTTTTCAACATGTGGTACTTTTTTACAATATTTTAAGTCACAAGTTATTAAATGAGACTTTTTTACATGCCTAAAATTTTTTTCGTCCGTCCTGGCACTGTCGCTTAACTGCCGGAGCCGCAGAGTCGGGATGAGTGAAAAGGCGCTCGGTAGAGCAGCCAATCCAATATGCGGCATCTCGGTGGCATCAGTCGGAAAAAGTCCAGAAAAAGTCTCATCTTGGGTCGTGGTTTCCATAAAACCCACCAAGCCTTTTATTATCTACAATCCGACCCCTTTTGTTTTTACAAAATTCATGACATCCGTACTTTTGTAAGATTTAAAAAAAAACGCTTTGTGTTTATAAATACCACATAGCGCGCATAGATAGACTTACTGTACGTACACTTTACAGTTACAATTACACCTTCTCGAGATATATCACTCAGAAAATCTTTATTCAGTTAAATCACAGGAATAGTACTCAGTATTACTAAATGTTTTCAAACTTGGATTGAAAGAAAGTGTTCGTTCCGTCGCCGCGTCGCCGCCTTTGACTAAGTTGCAATTAAACTTTGAGAACCAATAAATGCTATCGTCTGATGCAGATGTCCGTTGTTGTGAGACTGCAATTTGTTCCAATTTCTTCTTATTTAGTTGTTCAGAATAATCACAAAACTTAATACTGACGCGTCTTGAATATCTTTTGCTCTGATTTTTAAACTTTATTATAAGCATATACTGATGCGAGATTTCTGGTAATAAAAGTCTTAGATTTCAGTATTATTTATTTCGATATGCTAGGAACCATTATTAATAAGTTAATAATTTTATTTATAATAAGAAATTAAAATTTTGCCTTAGTGTGAATGTTATAGTTTTCTTGTTATTTAATATCAATCTATAAAACATAAAATATAAAGTACTTTCAAAAATTCAAAAAGTTCTAAACAGATTGACACGGTATACAAACAGCTGCAAATATTGTATTTATCTATTTTTGGTATCAGTATTATTACTTATTTCTCACCATTGCAACCGCAATGTACCACAGCGAAGCCTGGCAGGGTACATCTAGTTTGCTATAAAATTGCAATAAGTAAAGGTATTAATTACAAACACCAATGTTTTACAGACACTACAGTTTGTAGCCAATTCAGTTAAAGAGTAGGTATTTAGTATAAAATTACATGGAAGAAAATGTTTTATTTATTTATGTAGCCCCACAAGAACAAAGAACAAATACAACAAATTGCAACTAAAACTAAAGATATGTCATATAGTTACAGTTTATTGTCTGAACGATTGATATGTAATTCATTGTATTTTGGCAAACCTTATATTTTGGATCACTAGATGATGTTACATTTGATGTTTACAAATTTTTCTATACTATTTGTAACTAACTATACGAGCAATGCCTAAGCTTAAGAATTCATGTATATTTAATTGTTTACAGGCGGACATAGCACATTCGGCCAAAGGCTACGAGTCAGAGGATGAGAACGCGGGGAGAAAGTGGCACAGGGCAAGCGACGAACGGCCAGCCAGCAAGACAACCATGTACTCCAAGCAGGTTAGTAAATATACAAGGTACTGTAGGGATCGAAAGTAGTTTATATCTATAATGGAGTCAAACCGACTTAAATCACACTAAAAAACAACAACTAAATATAAACACACACTCTTGTAAACCTCTAAATTAACCAACCAAATTTTATAGAACCTATTCGACTTGTATCAGGTGCTTGAACCTGGAGTCTAATACATAATCTCTATAGAAGAAACAACCTAGTGTCTTTGTGCTCAATTCTATAAAACATGATAGAAATAATACAGTAAAGAGCTCAGAAAATGTTGTTGTTATTCTGTTCAGTCATCATTATCTTTATTTTGGGGTCGTCGTAACAGTGATCTTGCCAAAAAGGTTTTGGCTAGTTTCTGTCATGGCCGGTGGTCAGTCTGAAACTATTTGGCATAAAAATGGTTTTCACGCTGGACAAGAAAAAATAAATTAAGATGACTAATTCAGTTACGGTTATGGAACTAGGATGAGTTTAAGGAATTATTTATTCATTTAATCTTTATGCACTTTTGTACATCAGTGGACTTAATGCAAAGGGCATTATCTTGATGTCAACCTTTGGGTGGTGTAGAAATCTTGTAAAATAGGTTTACAGAGGTTACATATTATGTGATCAATGAAAATTTATACGGTTCACTACATACATAAACTTATACATACACATATACATTATTATAATCGTATACTATGAATACCAAAATTTCTATTCTATTACGTAGTATAAAAAATAACTATTTTACTAAGAGGCTAAGGATCGTGATTACATATACATATCGTCCAGACTATTCGTAACGGACAAAAATTCACTCCATTTTAATGTATTGCCTGACATATAATATTTTTGCGTGAGAGGTGAGGTGAGACCTTTCAATTATTTCGTACTCCTTATTAATTACTAATTTTCATCTAATTAATTGAGTAGTCAAACGTATATGTCTTTGACCGACGTAATGGCCAGATAGAAAGGGACTGCTAATCAAAGCTTAATTATAAATGAAGTGTATAAATGCGACCAACTGACCACATCCATTTATGCTTTATCTATACTAATTAAAACTTTGATAAAGAGATGACAAAATAATAAAGTGACTAACTGAAGTCTTTTTGGATTTATGAAGATTATAGAAAATACTTTAAGTAACGTAATCTTTCTGTTTTCTTCTGTTTATTGGTTCTTAGGGCCTCAACAGCCTCATTGAGGTTTTCCACACGCCAAAAAAAAAAGTACATTACTCCACATTTGGAATCGAAATTTTAATTGAACAATTGTTTAGTGAGATTTTTGTTTATCTTTTTCATTGGATTTTCATTCACCGATTTAATATAATCCCTAATGTCATGAAATGAAATGTAACTTATTTTTAAATAGTTTTTTTATCAGTACCTCGTAAGTAATATTATTATCTTACATAGAAACACAACACAATACTATTTTATTGATTTACTAGACGAGATTAGGAAGCCTTGTCTTTTGAAAGCACGAAACAATAATATAATAAATTGCCATTTAGAACAAATACATGGCATTATATTTCAATGTAAAAATCTCTGTATGTGGGACTTATGGTTTCTTTGCATAGAACAAAAACAAACACTTTTGACGGAAGAATTATAATAACAACAGTTACAGATAGTTCTAATGTTTATTTAGCAGTAACGCTTAACATAGAAATGTCATCAAAACTCGCATTCCCAGTAGAGTTTCTGCAAAATTGGAGAGTTCTAGTAAGTGGCTAATACACTCACACCAAATACATTTAGTTAAACAGAATAGTCAGTAATTAGAATTCTGTGAGCCAACCTAATCTACTTTGGAGAGCACAAATGCGACCAATTTCGAATTTAGTGTTAATGCTGTAGGCCTATTTTATCGTATTCAATGTAAACGGAGATACCTGCTGTTTGATATTCAACCTTTTTTCTTTTTTTTTCTGTGCTGAAATCCCCTCGGATACCACTTACCGGTGGCAATATCGGACTCGAACCGACTAAAACCGCACGCCGTCTCAGGAACCAGTAGTCGGGGCACCAGGTGTACCCTAGAAAGGAAATCCCTGGTGCCCCGACGTACCTCGGGCCATCTACGGCGGGTAGACGACCACCCTGTGTGGGAACCCCCATGTTCCCTCTGTGCTCCCGGAAGGGCGCGCTCGCTTCGCAACGCGCTCGCCGTCAGCCCGACCTGCTTCTGCTAGTTGTAGTGCGGTCGTTTTGCGACCTCCAGCGCCTGAGCCGTCTGCGCTACCTAGCCCGTTCCCGAGCCTGGCGGGCCGGGAGAGTTCTAAACCTCTCCCGTACATTTTTTTTTTGTTTGTATATTTGGTTTTGTTTTTCAACTTCAACATTATTTAGAACCTAATATTCTGCCGCTTCGCTTCCATTAGTATTGATTGTAAATCAATAATTCCTAGCAATTATTCCTTGATAAAGAATAGGCCATGTGCTGTTGCAGGCTGTACTGTAATAGAATGTCCTAGGCATTAAGTCCGCCGATGTATAAAAGTGCATAAAGCTAAATAAATAAATATTAATTTCAATATCATACGTCTACATAGAGTCTGGTCAGACAGAGTGCCAGTTACACCCCAAAAATACAAAACTACTATTACTAGTAAGCTACTAACTAACAAAGAAGTTTTCAATAGTGAATGTGTACAATATTGAAGTCCAATATTTCCTGGCTACATGCCGTAAATCCTGTCCAACATGGCTGTAACGCCATCTATTACCAACAGCACATGTTGTAACTCACTATTAACGACCAAGATTCTGCACACAGCTTGTTCATGTTCTCTAGTTAAGATTTTTTCTTCTTTCTGTCAGATCAATTATAGACGGGTAAATGTGTGACCTGATTTTAAGTGACAGTTGCCCCCCATTGATACCTGCAACTCGAGAGTAACAATTTCCTAATTGCGCGTTGCACCATCCGAATAACAACTTTCCCTCCCGGGCTTGGATCCCAGCAACCTTATTCATTCCAAAACTCCAGCTGTTACAAGAACAACGAAATCAGGTTGCGATTTGTTTATGTTACACCTAAATAGTTTTTTTGTCTACCTATTTAACGAAGAACTGCTACATCTTTCCGATCAAGATGTTCTATCAAGATTTTTGATCAGACTTAATTTTAGTTAAATGTTCGGAACTTCCTTAAAATTGTATTTATTTAAAAAATGACTATTTTTTTTATGGTATGGGGGGGCGGGGGGGCAAACGAGCAGACGGGTCACCTGTGTAATTACTACCGCCGCCATGTACGCCTGTCACTCAAAGTCACAGTGAGTTGCTGCCCTTGGAGGTCCCTCCCGTCCGCATGCCAAGCGGGAAGGGGGATTTGGGCTCCGGGGTCACCTCACTCCATCTGAGAGTGCAAGACAGAAGAATTGCTTTAGTCAACCGTTTTTCTGTGATTCCGTGGTATCACTCCTGTCGAGCCGGCCCTTCGTAGCCGAACACTGCTCTTCGCAGAACGGTACGAGTATTACCTATTATTTGTAAACCTATAGGCACAGCCAGCAATTACTCCAGCTAATTTAATCATCATAACCGATTTTCTAAAGTAAAGTTGGTTTTAATAACTTTCTGGTTCTAATGGTGATGATACATTACTCTTTGAAACTTTTAGGCCAAGTATTTTTGTTTAAGTGTAATAAAATTACGTGGTAGTGAAATGCGACAGATATACCTGAAATTAAAAGGGGTTATCTATACTGGCCTGTCTAAAAGGGATAACATGGCTCCGACATGAGGAACTGGCTGATAACGAACCCAACAAGCCACAATAACACTGTAGTCTTTATTCATCGTGAAATTCTTATGATTTTACTAACTACTGCACTTATTTGTTAAGATGGGACTTTTAGTGTAAAAATTGTGGGCTAAACTAAGATAAGAGGTAGCCATAGTGTTATAAGCCTGAACATAAATGAGTTGATGTGAAGAGGGTGTCTATTGCAACATGCGACGTTGTTTCATTCGTTAGGTTATTTACAACAGGTTTCTCTAAAGAATAACTCGTTAGAACCATAATATTTTCTTTAACTTGATTATTTCCAAAAATGACGTTTTAACTGACAATCTACATTTCGAGTCGTCAACAGGTTTTACAGCTTCGGTGACCGTTCCCTTCCCTTAGTAGTATAAAACTTTCAATTTCGGTAGTGCCGACTTTTGATATATTTTTTGTATAAGTGGATAGATAATAGCACTTTTAAAATGAACTAATCTATTATAATGGATTACACTGCCACTATTTTCTGAAGAAAGAAGTATGCTTTATCTGTGTTGTTGCTTTCTACTTGCTAAAGAATTCATAGTTTGTAAGTCCTTTAACTAGTAGGACAAAGTTATGTTAACTTAATAATGCGGGTGTTTAATTTCATGACTCGATCGTTTGGTGTGGTTTATCGTATTCGGTAAAAATACTGACGGTTTATGTAAAATTAATAACTAGTTCATCTTCTGCATTTTCAAGGCGGAAGACTTCTTTTACCCACATGAAATAATAAATGTACTTTAAATTTAATTTCATTCAAATATGGAGAATACGTTAAGACTAACTGATAACATAACGACGCACAAAGCTATGCCTTCTATACTATATATTTACCATGTCCTGGGAACGAGAATTTTTCTTTCTAAAGATACTACTGTATAATCATATGAAATTGAATTATATGAACACATCCATTGCAGTAGCAGCTTGATCAATTCACAGCGTTTCTTGCTCGATCAAAGCAGACTAGTCACCCAATCTGACTTTTTCTTGGCTTGCAAACGTTGTGCAAGGAGGGACACGATTGGTAATTTGTCTTGTCAGTGGTGTGAAATTATATCACACGCGAATGCAAATTTGTCCAATTTTGCGCTGCGTCGTCTGACACAATGTCTTCGAGGAGCAAATTTCCAGAGCAGTTTCCCTTGATTGGCGGGTTTCCACATGTAGTTTCTTTGCATTGTTAGTATGTTTTTAAAATAGTATAAGATTTAGATTTTCTCACAGTACACTTAACTCTTTAGTTTCTTTCTTTGCTTTTCACCGAATGAGTGAGGTTATCGGAGGGGGGGGACGCTCCGTTGGGTTATTTTCAAGAATTTCGTTGCCCATAGTTGACGTGGGTATCTAGGATCAGGTGACCCGTCTGCTCGTTGTGTCTGCCTTCGGTATGAATACTCTAACAAACAGGTAAAAATGTATCCCTTTAGCCCTTAGGGACAATACACCTTTCTAACAGTGGAAACATTTTCCAAATCGGATCATTAGTACCGGAGATTATCCCAAACATACAAACTCACAAACTTTACCTCTTTATAATATTAGTATAGTTTTACTATAATATTAGTAGTATGATGAAGTTGATTTGACTATATAGACAAAAAAAAATATATGAAAAAACACCCTAATCAATGACACTTAATAAGTAATAAAACTTAAGTTCAATTAAAGTTAAAGAGAACCTAGGCAATGCATACTTTCTATTAAAGTACAATTTATCTTAAAATGTACATTACTCCTGCCATACAATAATAATAAAAACCTAATTTAATCTAAACCGTATCGGTTTTGCCACTGTTGGTAAATAAATTAAATAACCTAGACAGCATTTTTGCTGACATAGCATCTTATCTAATCATGATGATCAGAAATGGGACCAATATATACAATAGGCGTCCTTTGTGTACACAATAAATATATTTTCTCCACAATAAAAGTCTTAGATCCTTGTATTCCGAACCACAATGATGACCTTAATTAAATAACTTGCGTATCTTTTATTTGCCACAGGAATTCCGGGAACAATACTGCATCAACAACAAACAATTGGATCTGCTGGAACTGGAGAAGTCCAAGAAGGACAGATTCCTCGGATGCCTCTCACAATACCATATCGAGAGTCCATGTTCACGAGCCAATAGGTAAGACCACTCGCTAACACAGTATATGTACTGGGGGTCAAGTTTATTTTATACTAGCTGAGACCCGCGGTGTTACCCACGTTTGTTGTTATAACCGCGGGCAACGCCGCGGGGCGAAGCTAGTCTATAAAAAGTAGCCTAAGTTACTCCTTATGACATCAGCTATCTGCCAGTGAAAGTCCCGTCGAAATCGGTCCAGCCGTTCCAGAGATTACCCGGAACAAACAGACAGACAAACAGACAAAAATTGTAAAAAAGTTATTTTGGCATATGTACCGTGTAAACATGCATGCATTTAGTAAAAAGCGGTTATTTTAATATTACAAACAGACACCCCCTTTTTTCTTTATTTGTATAAATGAACTGGATCGGTGTTGCGATTAATGAAGAGTTCATTGCGGGCCAATATGTACGATGATCGAGTTAATCTATACAAGTAAATAAATTGAAGTGTCTGTTTGTGATGTCAAAATTATAGGTATTTACATGCTCACACGGTTATTAAAAATTTGCACGATACCTACGCCTTAAAAACCAATTAAAATATTTTTTATCTGCCTATTTGTGGCGGGTAATCTTCAAAACAGCTAGACCGATTTTCATAAAATTTTACTACCAGGTAGCTGTTTATATATGGAGTAACAAAGGCTATTCTTCCTTGCAGAAAAACCCTATAAAATTTTGCCTTTTTCGGGCATTGAACCCAAGGCCTCACTGACTGCAGTCACGTACCGTACTACACCACTAAGCCAGTGCTTTTCAAATTCCACGCGAACGAAGACGCGGGTACCAGCTAGTGTAAAATAAACTTTCACTACACCCCCTGTACTATGATTGGTGACAGGCTAATGATATACGTAATGACACTTCAAAAAGTTTATTATCATTAAGACAGAAAAAAATATACCTATTGTTTGGCATATTCCTTGGCTATTTCAACTTGATGTAACTGACTGTAGATTCTAACTTTACGATACAGCCATACCCGATTTAGTAATTATATTATCATCTTGTGATATACAAAATCCTTTTCTTCTGATAATAAAGATCGATAAAATATCTCAAATATGTATGTGAAGACAAACTCATAACTTGGTGTGGAGAACCATCGTGAATGTATATCCGCACGGATTAACAGTTATGGCTAATCAAAGACTTTTCATGTTCATCCGTAGTAACATAAGCTCGCTAACGTTGAAAGAACAGATCAGCTTAATTCACATCCTATTTGTATACAAAGAGCGTTGAACCCACCTAAGCGTAGCTCGACTTTCTGGGTACAAACTTGCTCATGTAAATGGCTCCGTGCATTCAACGCCGTCTGTTAAACAGCTCGCGTTAACGAATGTCCATTGTCTATGGTACAGATAAACAACCGTTCGTACAAACCGAAGCGACATACATGACACGTTAAGCTTTACTTGGCTTTTTTTGCCACGGGATGTTTTACGGTAGTTTAAAAGGTTATGGTAAATACAGTAATTAAAAAAAAAAAATGTCTGGCTTGTTGGTTTGGTGATTAGTGATCCTGACTGCTAAACCGTGGTCATGAGTTTGTGGAGGAACACGTGTCATGTCCCTCCAACACAAAGGGAGGATCCTTCGACCAGGCGAGATGATCATGCCTGGCGGGCCGCGGCCCAACGGTTAATGTTGGGAAGTTGAATATACGCCAATCGGCGAGAGAATTCTTTATATCGCGATACAGGATTAGGAATTCTCATTCAGGAGTTACTCCGTAGTTCGGTGTGTCTTCGTTAGATGGCGCTATAGTATGTTTTTGTTTCCTTGTATCTATGTTTGGAACTAGTATATCTACAATTTATATGTTTTGATAAATGTAAAAGTAAGTTCATCAGCAGTCTAGTTACTGAAGCGTAGTCTCTGCTTAATTTAGGATCAGCCTGTCATGTGGAAGGCGTATCAAGTTATTATATTATTATAATCTATGTAACCTTAATTTTGGTTTTGGTAAAGTGAAAACTTAAAAATAGAAATTTCCTATAATAACAAGTGAAAAGAAATATTATATGCGAATCTTTACCTTGAAAAAAATAAATTAGTATAATTATTATGTAAGAGGTATATTTAGTTACCATTAAAGTTATATGATTAGACCAGTTTATTTATCTGAACCTTGTTATAGCGAAAATATAATTTATTGTGTCTCTGTCTAACAATGACCTTTTCAAATAGAATTCTCTAATTTTTTTCTAATGGAATGTCTTTCTACAACTTCTTTTGTCTACAACTCCTTATAATAACTTTCTTGATTATTCACGATTACTACTATAATCTGAAGTAATTTCTATTTCGTAACTCTGATTGGGAATCGATGTACTTTGATTAAACCTGTCAAGTTGTAAATGCATCAAATAACGTAGCTTCAAACATTTTAAATAAAGTTGAATGCTTGAGTTATTAACATTTGCGTAAAACCTTTCAGTTTTTAAGGTAATCCACAACTGTTTTGCTACAGGAGGATAAGGATTGATCCCTGTAAATATCCGACCCGACGTTTTATTAAAAACCTCTCATAGGCCTTTCATTTTGGGTCTTAACTACCATCTCTTATTTGCAAGATGGATTATTTAACCTGTGTTTGCGACTCCTAACCTCTTACCAAACCTGGCCTTTTGAGTTCTTTATGGCGTATAGAAATAAGAACTACGCGACGTTATTTCAACATACCCTTTTCATTTTCGTGCCCTGCCCTATGCTTTTAAGGGTCAAGCTATGTATATATATATTGTATTGTATTGTATAGTGTATTGTAGAAACATTTTTAAGAAGTGTGGCTGCCGCCTGCGTTTATATCGGCTATCAAGGAAAATAGTAACCTATGTCCTTCTTCTCTAATCAAAATATTTCCATGCCAAATTTCATTGAAACCAGTTTACCGGTTAAGCCGTAAAAGCATAACAGACAGACAGAGCTACTTTTGCATTTATAATATTAATAGTGATAATTCATATTTGACCATCAGGTGAGCTTTATGATATTTTATTTAAGCAGAAAAAACGATACTTACAATATTGTATTTACATGTAGTAATAATTTTATTTATATACAAAACTCGTTAAACTTCGTCCACAACACTTGTGTAGTTCAAATAGTATATTTAATATACTTCATGAAGTCTTTTTACTTGCCTACTTACTACTACCACTTGCCCACTAATTGGCCAGCCCCTTATTTCAAGCTAACTTTGAATTAGAAGGAATAATGATATGCTTGCCCAGTTACAATACAAATACAAATTCTACAGTTTATTTACTTATAATACATTTCTGCTTACGTATTCTGAACTTGATGAAAATCTCAGCCGCAATCGACATTGCATTGGCTGTTCTTTAAGAAGCGCTATAAAAAGAGCTGATATAGTTTTGCTTTCAGTTTAATTGTCCTTCATAAGATACAATCAATGATAATACTTACTTTTGTAGGTTTTTAGGGCGGCAAAGCACTTGTGACTTTTGAGTTGCAGGTGTCCATGGGCGGCGGTAGTTGCTTACCATCAGGTGACTCGTCGGCTCGTTTGCCCCCTTATACCATAAAAAAATAAAATAAAAAAAAGAACCTCAAAAGGAAAAAAGCGGAACCTTTATAGGATGACGGATCACTTTTTTGTCCGTCTGTCTGTTTGTCAAGATCCTTTATCTCGGGAACGCGTTTGAGTATTGAATTGAAATTAAAACCATATACTCAGGTCTACGATCCCTTGAAGCTGTAAAATAATCAAACTATATATTTTATGCGACATGCGCCATTTTCAATAGGATTAAAATTCATAGGTTACTTCCCGTTGACTTATAACTCTGTAATTTGGCAAGTAACATCGTCTTATACTACAAGTACAGAAAAAAAATATGAAATATTACATTGGTAAAAAAAATGTAATCTTTATCTAAAGTACGTAATCAATTATCAAGATACTTTTCTCTTATAAAAGTCTTGCGGTTCAAATTTATAAAAGCTTTAGTTAAAAGCTTTTATAAATTTTTCTGACTATTTCTCATAAAACTGATTATTTCTCATAAACTCGTAAATACTCCGTACGACGCGTCGTGCTTCAAATCATACCAAAATCGGTGACAAAGTATAGCACATTTATATTCTGACATTGCAAAGAGGACTTTATACATGAATAAAGGTCTCGTAGCAGAAATTTTATCATAATTTGACAAATAAGAGTCAAGTTTCAAATTAGGAACCATTTTCGAGGGCCCGGGTCTAAATTATAGAATTTTTTATGTTTTTAGTAGACTGCAAGTTTGTTCAGAAATCTAACAGATGACTAGTACTACAAAACACGTCAATATTCCTTAAAACAATATCGCTCCATTAGAATCCACAAAGTCTGTTGCTTCCCTTTACAAAGTTAGACGAACGTGGTTATTTACTTTAATGTCGAAAGACATTATGTTTTCAATTTGCCTTCTAATAAAAAAATATACCTGTTATAACTCCAGTGGTTATAAAATGTTTTGTATCTTGTTTCGCGTGATCCCATCTGAGCTGTTTAACCGGAAGCTTTCATGCATAAGTATGAGCAAACTTAGCCTATTAACATTTTGTGTAAGGTAATATAAAATATTAGCTCAAGTAAGAAAATTTCCCAATGTGACTGTAAAAGTATAGCTTCAGAATAATAAAATAAGATGAGAGTTTTTATCAGTTCAACAATTTTTTCTTGGCTGAATGAACAAGTACTGAATGAAAGAAACATGATTAAAAATTTATTGGAATAGCAGATTATCATGTTTTGTCTTGTTCTAACAATATTCTTTTTTACTGTCACGAAAAGACCAACTGTAGTTACGAACTAACTCACCATAATAATAGTAACAGCAAAATTATCAGACCCTTTTAAATATTGTTTTCTTTACTTATAAGTCGACCCACTTTACCTCTCCATGTACAAAACAACACGTGCCATTTTTCACTATGATAGCTGTTTTTCTATTGACTAAAACTTCAGGTATCATAAAGATTTTCTACCTTAAATTTATTTTTTTCTACTTCAAAGCTTTAATATCAAAGGAAAATCTATATGACGTATTTTTTCTACTTTAAGATTACTTTTGACGTTATAGGAGTCTTTTATCGGTATCAGTGAATAGATTTATCTTTTAATGAAGATACTTTTTATAAAAACTCTTACCAGTACATGAAAATATTTTTTGTGAAAAAATGTAACGAAAAATAAGCAGCCCTACTGATTTATATCCAGGTGGTATTGTAAATAGATTATGCGTTTATAATAGCTATATTTATGTTTAGTCTTCATTTAAAACCAGAGCTCAATGAATGTCGTAAATCAATCTGTCTGAAGAAATTAATAAAGTCAGTATTATTTAGATTTGAAAACTTTTAATTTCTGCTAGGTCTGAGGCACGTAGACTTTATTCTGTAGATTATAACGTATATGACGAAGATATACATTCAGACACAAAACAAATGATCGTGCTTATCACATAACATTTGTCCTGGTTGGGAATCAAACCCACGACCTCCGGCTCAGCAGTTAGGATGACTAACCACTACACCAACAAGGCCGTCGAATCTAGAATGTTGATCAACAATGTTGTACAAAAATACACAACGTTTTGTGGAACTAGTTCGGCTGGCTTTGGCTCATTCAGCACGTTTTGCGCAGCATGAAGACTCTCACTCTCAATATTATCAAACATTTAGACACAATGTATAGCAAAGGCTACAAGCTCAGTTCATGCTGTGCGAGAACACAGCACTGGTTTTTAGCTGGCTGTCAGTTAGAAATTATGAAATGCACAACAGATAGGTACTCGTAGATCACAACACAATAAACAACGGTCGGAAAGAAGTGCCGCAAGAAGTGTCGGAAAAAAGTCTTGTTACAAATTTTTCGGTCTCCCTACCATTCACCCAGAGCGTGTAACGCGAGATAAGGAACTTCGTTCCAAAAACTAGCTTACCTGAGCTGAACCTGTAACAATTGAGGAATGCATGGTATTTGATGGCAGAAAATGAAATATACGATGGATGTATACGGTTCGCTAATGTGATCTAAAGGAGTTTTCCAGTTTTGTGTTTTATTTTATTTCCAGATAATTCCAATAGCGAATAACCTAATATTTTTGGATAGACTTCCTAAGAATTAACATTATAATTTATAAAATAAAATTTTATACTACTGCAATTTTGCAGAAAAATCATTGCAGAGCACTGCAAAGAGAAGAAAAACTTGACACAAGCCCTACACCTACCCGTCTGGCCAGCGTGGTATAGTAGCCCAGTAACCTCCTGTCTAAGGAGAGACCTATATCCAGCAGTGGACTATTAAAGGCTGTTGATGATTATGATGATGACCAACAAAACTTTGGCAAAAAAATTTACATGTTTTACATTTGTCTCTGACGCGATGCGACTGATACATGGATGACGGTTCTGTTTATCGACTTGTTGACAGTTTTTTGTTTTTTTTTTAATGTTTACTTTGAGCATGCTATGAAGAATTGTGAGATATCTACTAATATAAATACAAATCGATAGACTACGTCATGTTTAGATGACAACCGTTACCTACTGTTGATGTATCTCGTGAATAAACAATATTATATAGTGTGGTGACTTCCATATATAGCGAAACAAAGAAACAGACTACAGCGCCATCTAACGTAGACGTATCAAACTACGGAGTATGTAACTACTAATTCTGTATCGCGATATAAACAATTCTTACGCAAGAATATATATATTCAACTTCCCAACATCAACCGTTGGGCCGTGGCCCGACAGGCATAATCATCTCGCCTAGTTCGAAGATCATCCTTTTGTGTTGGAGGGACAGGACACCCGTTCCTACCCCATGTATTATCATCGTCCAATAAAAATAACTTTAGATTTTCTCTTAATTGCAGGCATTAAAAATTGTTTTCTAATTCTTCCAAATTTTAGGTGCTATGTATCAGTGTAATTTTGGTTTTTTATTTCGAGTAAAATCCATTATGATTCCATAATGGATTTTACTCGAAATAAAAAACCAACGACCATACTAAAAGTCGACATCTCCTTTGATAGTCTCTTCCTATCGGTCGGTTTCCGTCGACCTTAAAACCTTAATTTA
Source organism: Arctia plantaginis (assembly GCA_902825455.1). Taxonomy (NCBI): domain Eukaryota; kingdom Metazoa; phylum Arthropoda; class Insecta; order Lepidoptera; family Erebidae; genus Arctia; species Arctia plantaginis. The sequence goes on from CADEBD010000294.1 coordinate 773,171, forward strand.
TTACAAAAGGGAGGTTCTTAAATATATCTTTAATTAAACTAAGCAGGGTTAGATTTCAATTCCTCTGAAATAATCTGTAGTACATAGGAGCTTCGCTTGTTGTGTAATTCAGTGGTATCTGAAATGCTACTCTTCTGCGATACTGTTTTCAGGTTTAAAACTTTTTGCACAACAAACATGATAGTTAAATTTGTGTAATACATACAAGTATATATTATATAATGTATCTAAATTTGGTTACAGTGAGATAGTGTTAGTTAATGTCACATAGGTAGTTGCTTATGAAATTTTAAGTAGTTACTATCATCATTATCTGAGCCAAAAGAAGTCCGCTGCTGGACAAAGCCTAAATCTATCCGTTGTTGTTAATATTTCAGCTGACAGTTAAATTCAGGGGTGTTTAATTATGCTTCCTTTACTTTTTTGTACACTTTATCCATTACAATTTTATTGTCGATCTTAATCGAAATGTATCACAAGTATTTTTTGTTGTTTTAATATTTTTGTTAAACTTAATTTTTATTTTAAAATTGTTTAGCATAAACCTTCTTCTTAGAATAGAATAGAATATGCTTTATTATGCCAACTTACTGTAATTAGTGTTTGTTGTACAATGGGCGGCCTTACTGCTTCTTCTTCTGATTTCTTTCTATCTCTTTGTGTATGGAACACAGAATTATTTTTTAAATAAAACAAAAAAAGCGTTGTTTTTTAGTTTATTTCTGTTTGTATAACTTTTAAAGTTTTTTTATTACTTTAAAAAAAATTTATTCTATAAACAAATTAGTATCAGCTTCCTAATTTGATTTTTTTGGACGAAAAATTGCTATTTTTGGGGAAACTTAGGAAAAAATTGGCATTTTATTTTTCAAACCCCCTTTATAACGTATTGGGCTCAATAAGAGGCCCATACCTTATATTTTGACCTTGACTCTTTAACTCGCGTCTTTTTTGCTAAGCGGTTTTACAAGGCTATTTGTAAGGTCATTTTTTTATGCAAATTTTAAAAAGGTCAAGTTAATAGGGAAAAACATTTCTTTCACGTTTTGTTATTATTTTCCATTAAATAGATTAATTTAAACATTTGCTTTACTACCTTTTTTCCCTACCAAATTTGAGTCAGGCTAAAAAACTTCTAAACGAAAATTGGTTTTTAAATTTCTTTTTAAAATGTGTTTAGTAAATGCAGGGGATGTTGTAGTTTTAAAAAGCGGTCACCTTGCCGCTTCCCCTGCGCTGAATGTATGTATATCATACGTGAATAAATCAAATAATGAGTAACTCCCTTTTTGACCGCTAAAAACCTACAAACTTCTCGACAAAAAATGGCAAAGGTTGTCACAAAAACACACGATATAGTAGCCAATTTTTTATATTTTTCTAAATACTGCTATATTTGGGAAAATAATCTCGGGGTTTCCCTTTTCCGTTTAAAAAGGGGTAAAAAGGTTAACAAATTAATAAAAAAGATTAAACTTTAAATTTGGGGAATATTTTTATTTTCTTTTTGTTTTCGTGATTTCGTTGGGGATAAAATTAAAAAAAGATTTTGGACATTTAAATTTTTACAACCCTGTGTTGCGCACATTTCATCAAAATTAATTAATTTTTAAATAATTAAGTTGTTTTAGGGTTTTCCAAACCCCACGAAAGAGAGTGGTTTAAGCGGTCGCTACGCCGCTTTCTATGCGCTGAGTGTTTGGGTCCATCCCCACAGGGAAGACACTTTGTGGGAAACCCAAATTTTTTGTTTTTGGTCTGTGTGACCTTTATGTACGTTTAATATATTTTGTAAAATCCCTTTTTTTTTTTGTGGGGGATTCGCGCGTTCGCAAAAGCGCTCGCCACCACCCCGGAGTTTCTCTGGTGACAGATGGCCTCCCCTGTCACCCCCCCCGGCCTGCGCTTATGGGGACGGAGGTCGTTCTGCGACCTCCGGCCTGGGGGCCTGCGGTCCTGGCCTGTTCCCGAGCTGGCGGGGCCCGGAGGTTCTAAACCCTCCCGGTCCCGCGCCGCCATCTGCGAGACGGCAGAGTTCCAGGCACTCCGCTCCCCAGATAGCCGCAAACAGGTTTCGAGCGAGAGAATGCCACTCCGATGGCCGCCACGGGTTCTCGCCTCTGCTCCACCTACACCGGGAATTATGCCAGGTGGGGAGCGCCGTGTCCAGGTCCGACCATCGCAGTGGGGGAAAGGGGCGTTGGCTCCTTGCGATCAACAGGGGATCCCCGGAAAATCCTTTCCCCCGTGATCACCTGCGTCAGTCGGGATGAGAGGGTCCCGTGTGCCTCTCGGCAATCCTCCATAAAGGGGCTTACCGCCGCGTGACGGCATGCCCGGCGCTCGGTTGCCCAATGTTCCTTCCACTCCCCTACGAGGACCCGGGGGAGTTGGGATTTCCCGGGCTCGATTCTCGGTCTCGGACTCCGACCTATTGGATTGGTATTGGTTGGGGCTTTAGTTTTCCGCATTTTAAATCAAGCGGGCCTTTATGCGTCCCAGGATTGGTTGACTAGGTGACCCGCCAAACCCTTCCCGAAGCGCGAAGCCTCCTGGGGCGTTCAAAAGGTTCTAGGGGCGACTTTTATCAGGATGAAAACTTGCCGTTTGTGTGGGCCCCTCCCCCGCATTCCAGGACTAGTGGGGCGGCCGTTTTTTTCCGCTTCCGACATCCCCCGCACAGGGGACTGTCCGTCCATTTTATGAAATGTTCGGTTTAGGGTAGATGTCCGTAATAGTTCCGACGACCATTCTGATTTCCGGTCTGCTAAGACTGATCAGTCTGCAGGTGAGTCGTGGTGTGACTTGATTCAGCACCAGTTTGGACTGTCTGCAGCCGGGTGAGTTTTTCCACCTCCGGTTGTGTGCTTCACAGGTCCGTTGCCTGACCCAGCATCGTATTTGGTTAAACGATATGGGCAGGAGTGGGGTTGGGCCAGAGATTGGGGTTGCCGAGCCCCTCCTTGCCTACTCATCTGCGGCATCGTTCCCGTGTGAGTTACTGTGCCCTTTAATCCATTGGAGGAGTACCCCATTGAATATAGCGAGCTGTTCCAGTGCTTGGTGGCATTCGAAGACAATACCAGAGGTCATTGTATTGCCCTCCAATGCCTTTAAGACGGCCATGCTGTCGGATATTATTCGGATGTTGTAGTCCTTGATACCCCTTGACATGGCCGTTGTGGCAGCGTAAGTTCTTGCCATACATTCATATTGAAATATGGAACTGTGTTGGCCTAACGCTAGTGATATGTTTATATTTAGGTCTTGCGAGAAAACTCCGGCACCAGTTCCTGACCTAGTCTTGGAACCGTCCGTGTAAATTCGGACTTCGTTAATGCCGGATTGATCTCGGTCATTTCCATGTATCTGGATGTAGTATCTTCTTGTGCTTGAGCTGCTATCAGTGGTTCGTATTCCACCAATCGATCCCATAATTTGGAGTGCGATCCCTCACTTTTGTGCCATAGACCCAGGTGTTTGAGTCTAATGATCGCCATGGCGGCCTCCTGCTGTATGAATAGATCCAGGGGTGGCAGACCAAGAGCCACCTCCAGTGCGGCAGTAGGCGTTGCGCGCATACAGCCAGTGACCGCGGAGCATGGGAGTCGCTGAAATTGCTGCAGTTTGTTTATGACGGTGCTTAGCTCTGTTCTCTGCCACCAGACAACAGCACTGTAAGTGATTATTGGTCTTATGACTGTCCTGTATAGCCATAAAGTAATTTTGGGTGATAGTCCCCAGCTTTTGCCGAGTAGCCACTTGCATTGGCAGACTCCGACCTAAATACAGAGCCGCAAGGGCTCTCGTCGGCTCCCAGCCGCCGACCGTGGCCCTCAGGGTTGCCTCGCGGTGAGTCTTGCTGAACGCCGTCACGAGCGTGTCGTCCGCGTAGCACGTGACGGCGACACCATCCAAGAAGGCACCATGAGGCACCCAGTGTAGCCGATGTTCCACAAGAGTGGCCCTAACACCGACTCCTGCGGAACACTGCACGACATTTCGCGTCTACCGAGACCGGTACTACTTGGGTAGACGACAGCTCTCTCCGACAGATATGCCCCGACTATGCGCAGCCTCATCGCCCCGGGAAACTGCTTCCTCCGCCAGAGCCTTCACGCGCATGATCGCATCTACAGTGGAGCACCCCTGACGAAAACTGTACTGGTTGTCCGCCAGATCCGGCCCCACTATGGCGAGATGCTTGACGAGGCGCCTTGCAATCACTCTTCCAGAGAGTTTGCACACCTCGTCAAGCAACACTATGGGCGGTGCGAAGTCCCCCTAGACATAGGATATATTCCTAGTGTGGGAGCTGTCTTTTAATATTTATATCCATTAAATCTTTACACAGTATAAAGTAAGTCGCTTTTTTGTTGTACGCTTATTTTTTTTAAACTAAGCAACTGATTTTAATTCACCAATCGAGAGAGTGGTTCCAAGAGTAAGGTGTATATGTATAAAATAATACATGCATATTAAAGTAGAGAAAATCCGATAATTTCAAAGATTTGTCTTAAAAAACATGGTATTGCAAACGCTGGCTAATCCTTACGAGATAGACCAAAATAATATCGTCGTCGTCGCAAAACGAAAGCGGTAACTACTATGGATTACGAGAAACAGCTTATAGAAGAGCTGCAGGAGTTTCGGTTAGAGATGAAATCTAGAATGGATGAACAAATGAAGGAGTACACAACTCTGACAAATAGATTTATAACTACAGAAACAGAATTACGTGAAGTGAAAAAAATATTGAAGGTAGTGCAAGAAAAGGCAAATAAAGTGGACATATTAGAAAGCAAAATTAGAGCTCTAATAGAAAGAAATGAACAGCTAGAGGCAGATCTTAATATGAAAAACCAAAAAGAAAATGCATATAACAAAGAGGAAGAGTATAAAGAACCATCGCACTCATACGCGAAGGTAATTAAAGAAAATCAAATGAAGGTACCTCGCAATATTGTCCCACAAAAGGATTGTGTGGCCACAAAATCTACGAGCGTACCTATGATTGGTAAGACGCAGGAAATAAATAAGGCGAGAAATAGTGAAATATCCACTATTGGTATCGAAAAGGGAAATGTGGAAATACAAAATGAAGATAAATGGACAGTGGTAAATAGAAAAAAATCTCGATATCTATCTAGTGAAGTAAGAAAAGGAGGAAGTATAGGCGCATTTGATATTCGCGGAATCGAGAAAAAGAAATATTTGCATGTCTGGCGCCTTCAAAAAGAAACAACTGCAGAAAAACTAGAAGAGTATGTGAAGAAAGTCATATACAAAGAGGAAGTACCAGTTAAAGTAGAACAAATAAAGCACAAAACAGAAAGGGACTATGCCTCTTTTATTATAGGGGTGCCAGAAAGTAAATATGATAAATTATGCGTATCTGAAAACTGGGCTGTAAACATTGAGTTCGCGGAGTGGGTTTGGTTTCGAAAATCAAATAGACCAAAAAACCTATAGTAAATCTATAGAAATAATATACCAAAACGCAAGAGGCCTGCGAACAAAATTACATGAATTTTATAATGCCGTTGAAGTCTCAAATGCAGATATGTACGCAATCACAGAAACAGGTTTGAATGAGTCTGTTCACGACGCAGAGTTTATTCCACACGGATACAGTATTATACGATGCGACCGAGCGGATGGACGTAAGCATGGCGGCGCGTGTCTCGTGGCCACACAGCGTTTCGAGCTGCGGCGGGTGTCGATACCGGTCGATATTAACATAAATACACATGTGTTTGAACTGGTTTGTGCTGCCGTTTACCAACAAAACAAATTTTTATTTTATTGTGTGTGTCTACATACCACCTAACAGTAGTTGAGAATGAATACTTGTTATTGTTTAGGATTATCGAACAGTACTGTGATAAATATAAAGATGTAATTGTTATGGGCGATTTCAATTTATATTCTGGTTCATCATACGTGAATAATTATTATGAATACTTTGTGACATATTGTGGATTTACTCAGAGTAACGGCGTAGGTAACTGCAACGATCGTCAGTTAGACTTAGTGCTAAGTACGTTAGTGCAAGAGGGAAGTGTGATTGTGCGCGCGGCAGAGGCGCCGCTAGTGCCGGTGGACGCACACCACCCGCCGCTCGACGTAACAGTGAGACGCCCACGCAGCATATGCCAGCGCCGGCTGGCCGGCTCAGCTGCACCTAGCACCACCAAGTATGTAGGTTGGAATTTTAATAAAGCGGGATTTTAGGTTATTATATTATTTAATAGCGATAGTAGATTGGACGCCAATGTACGGGTTAGACTTAGAAAATAGTTTAAACTTTTTTTACAACACCATTAACTCAGTTATAGATGGCTGTGTTCCGAAAAAAAAGCGAAGTCGTGTAAAACTCGAGGTATGTTTTACCCTGAGTGGTACACTATTGAAATTATTCCGCGACATACGACTAAAAGCTGTTCTTCATAAACAGTATAAAAAGAGTGGCTTACATTGTGATTACGAAACGTTCGCTCAGTGCAGAGCTAAGGTGAAAAAAACTATCGCATATGCACGTAAACAGTACCAACATCGTATTCAAAATGAATTACATAAAGATCCAAAATCCTTTTGGAATTACGCTAAATCTATGCGAGGAAGTAGAGTTCCCCAACAGATATTTAAAAATGGGGAAGCGTTAACGGATGACCAATGTGCTAAAGATTTCGCTGATTATTTTTATTCGGTTTATAGTGCGGAGCGGGCCGAGTTAAATGTGAGCGCAGCTATATCACAAGCGGGCAGCGACAATAGCTCGGCTCGCGTTCACATTGACCAATTGCAACTGAATGACGTCATTCGCGCCCTCCAACAACTTAAAGCTAAAAGATCCAAAGGACCAGACTGCATTCCGCCTTATATATTTAAGGATTGTCGGTCGGTTTTAGCGGAGCCGCTTTTGGATATTTATAATAAGTGCCTAAAGGCGGCAGTGTTTCCGGAGCGATGGAAAGTAACCCGCGTGGTGCCCGTGCCGAAGGGAAGTCTGGGGGCACAAGTGGATGGATACAGGCCGGTTGCAGTACTATCGACTCCGGCAAAGGTGTTTGAAGCTGCAATCCACACAAGCATATTTCATCAGGTAAGTGCACAACTTGCCGATGCCCAACATGGTTTTCGGCCAGCGAGAAGCACCACTAGTAACCTTCTCAGCTACATGGCTCATATTGTGCCAACAGTGGACAGTGGGGGACAGATTGATTCGGCTTACTTTGATTTTAAAAAGGCATTTGATCTGGTAAACAATGACGTCCTGCTTAAAAAGTTAGCCGTGGTTGGGTTTACCCCCCACTTGCTTAGTTTTTTTGCCAGCTATATGAGCGATCGGCAGCAGTATGTAGAATACGCGGGACAAGTCTCAGAACCATATTTTACGCGATCTGGCGTGAGTCAGGGCAGTAATCTCGGACCACTATTGTTTATAATTATGATAAATGACTTGACAAGAGTGGTTCAAGACGCTAGATGCTTACTGTTTGCTGATGATCTCAAGCTCTCTTTTGCTGTAAAAAGCGTGGATGACTGTAAAAGGTTGCAAAGGGACATAGACAGGGTAGTGGATTGGAGTAGAGATAACCTCTTACAATTTAACACCTCAAAATGCGTGATAATTAGTTTCTCTCGCGCACGCAGCCCTGTGGTACATAATTATAATATAGACGGAACGCCGCTCACACGGGTCACAGAAGTTAGGGACCTAGGGGTAAATTTTACCACTGCGCTGACGTTTCGCAATCACATCACCAAAATTTGTAAGAAAGCATACAGGAACCTAGGTTTTATCCTTCGCACGGTTCAACAGTTCACAAATATTAGCGCGGTTATTGCCCTGTATAATGCTCTGGTCCGAAGTCAGCTAGAATGTAACGCAGTTATCTGGGCTCCTCATGAATCTAAATATAGGTTCATGGTGGAGCGGGTACATAACAAATTTTTGAGATATCTATATTTGCGTCGGTATGGTGTATACCCACTCTACCCATTAATGTACCCAACTTTATTTATAGTGGGAATGGTGGGATACAACACTCTGAGTGCTAGAAGGGAACTCGCACTCACCACATATATCATCAAAATAATTAGGGGGAAAGTACATAATGCTGACCTATTGGGACAGGTGTATTTTTGTGTGCCAGACGGGTATGTGTGGCGACGGCGACAACCGAGATTGCTGGCGGAGCCGCGCGCCCGTACCAATCTTCTAAGCCAGGCGCCACTGACGCGCGCACTTCGCACATTAAACCTAATAGCCAGCGAGATAGACATATTCTGTTGTGCTCTGAGTGAATTCACAAGAGTAGCGTTGAATGTTATTTGCTATAACATGGACTTGTAATACGTGAGGCCTGTCGGCCTAGTGGGCCCGCCCGGGACGAGTTGTGTGATGGGCGGGTCAGTATGTGCCGTGTCTGGGAGTGGTTTATCTGGGATGGGTGTGATTGGAAGTATATGAGTGTGACTGTGTCTCTGGCTGTAGTGATGAATGAGGTTGCTAAAATTGTTTATAAAATAAGTGTTATTTACTACTATATATGTTTGTAACAAGAAATGGCTACACTATTGTATTAGGTACAAAACCTGTAAAAATAGTTGTATTGTGTGTCATATAAATAAATAAAAAAATATACTACGGATTTGTAAATATTAAAAAGATATACAAAAAGTCTTTAATAGTATATGTCTAACTCTTAAAGATAATCCACAGTAAACATTTTTATCTTTTAAATATGATAAGAAATAATGGATTATTTACGAAGCTTTATTAAACAATAACATACATTGTTATTGCTTATCCAATTAAATACGTTAGATACGTTTTGCATTTAACTTTAATTAAAATTGCTTTTTACAGCATATCATTAAAATAATGAATGTATAAAAGATATTAGAGGTTTAAAATATGGGGGCAAAGGGGTTGTCGCCGTTTCGGGCCGTACGTCTGTCACGGGTGGCAGCGACCGGCAGGATCGTAGCGGGCCTATAAATATTGCACATAAAGATGTCATGTAGTATAGTCCTATCATGATAATAGTATATTTAATTACTCCACAGTCCGCACTGACACCACATTAGTAGTATCTATATTAAGTGCGAGGCCGGGGCGTATGTATGTAGTTAATATAAAATTGAAATAGTACTATAAACTTTTTGTAATTTTATGTAAATGTAAATATATTAAACCACCAATACATTGAGAGTTTTATTATACGCTCTTTCTCTCATTTGATATTATTAGCAAATTAAAGATTACTGTACGACGAGTACTGTGATGTGCGTTAATAAAATAATAAAAATATTTCGAATAAACTTGTGTTGCACCAAACTGTACATCAGTTCGGTGCAACGTGACACTCCTGAACCTGTAAAATGATGTATCACAACTTCTGGAGTGCAAGATTTAACCAGCCATGTTCATAGGTAGGACTGTTAATAAAGTGTTACAATTATAAAGATAATGTGGTCTATAAAAAACAAAGAGAAAAAAAATAGGACCTTCTTCTAAATAGCACGATACTTCCGGCAATGGATATCGCGAGTAAGCAATAAAAAAACTCATAATCTTTGTAGTAGCTACGAGTAAGCTCTGTTGAAGCAATAAGAAAATCAATAGAAGCAAGACTATTAAACATTGCCTAAATCGCTAAAAAAATAAGAACATTTATTTTGGCAACAAAAATTTGTATTCTTTTGTGAGAGATTGGCCTTTCTGAGGAAATTAAGCAACTAAAATCCTTCCGAAAAACATGGTTTACGTCCGATTTATTCATGAGGCTACTCACTTGGCCTACTCATTTGCACAAACAATTTTATCGGTAGACGATAAAAAAATATGATTTCTTGACTTGGTGATAATTGAGACCGAATTGTACGTTATTAAAATAAGTCAATTAATTACAATAAGACAGTTCTCTTCTATACTAATATTATAAAGCTGAAGAGTTTGTTTGTTTGTTTGTTTGAACGCGCTAATCTCAGGAACTACTGGTCCGATTTGAAAAATTATTTCAGTGTTAGAGAGCCCATTTATCGAGGAAGGCTATAGGCTATATATCATCACGCTAAGACCAATAGGAGCGGAGCACCAATGAAGAATGTTTAAAAAACGGAGAAAAATTATTACTATTGAGAGACGCAGACGAAGTTGCGCGGGTCAGCTAGTATTTTATAAAATGTTTCATAAAAATGTGCATCGTGTTAGTTTTATCCCGTCCAATTCGTGAAATTTGTGTTGACCGTATTGACCGATATCTTACGAAAATAAAAAAAATATATTTTCTACAAATTTATTTATTTTTGCTATTAGTAATCCTCTAATTCGCCCAGTTTGTTTAGTTAAGTACAATTTTAGTAATTGAAAGTATTAGTATAGCCATTAGTTAATTTATACACAAAAATAGTAAAAAAAAGCATAAAGTAAAGCATATATACAAGTTCTAAAAAAAATTCGGCTTTCTGAATAATTTTTTAAAAAAAGTCCAATATCTTGTAAATGGTAAGGTTTGGATTATGGTATTTCTTAGTGAAATCTATTAGAAATGATAGCATCTACAACCCCTTAAAGTATTTAGTTCGACTTACCCAGTAATCTTGTATAAATGATAGATCTGTCACCTAATAAGTAAATCTGTCATCTAATACTCGTAAGTAGATCAGTTCCACCTTCTATACGTACATCTACAAATCTCTTTTTTGCACTCCTCAATTAATCAATAAAAGAATTACTTGACATCTGTTTTTGTGCGTTAACCATAGCATAGAAAATTGTAATCTTTCTGAATATTGTAATCTTCAAATAATAACAGTAGTAATATTATTTCAGAGCATCATTTCTATCCGTGTGTGTTCGCCGGCGGGTACCCTCCGATGAGAACCTCAACACCGATTATGCACCAATACAGAGGTACCCCAGGTAAGATAGATCAATAGTTTTAAAACATATTTTTTAGATAAGTATTATTTGTATTTGTTTAGAGAAAACTTGCTTATACAACGCGTTATGGAAATTGTGCTCATATTTAAACCCTTGTGTTTAGCCTATAAACATTTGAGAAAACCTAAAAAGACGTTTTTAAACTGGTAGGTACTTTAATTTAATTAGGTACATAATGATCCCTTGGGAACATGGTGATTATTGAATTATACTTTGTGGAGACTGTAATTTATTTGATAATATGTTTGAGTTTATATGAAAAATAATTTTATTAAATACCAATTAGTATAATTGAATAACGATGTCTCAAGGCGTACTTTGAGTTGTTGGTGTGTAATCAAGCTTAGCGTACTGAATCGAAACAGCTGACGTTATCTCGTGAAACGTGGAGCAGATTATTTCGTGGGATTATGTTTTAAAGTTAACGAAATTTCAATTATTTATATATTATTTATAATCCATTGTTTAGTGTATAGTTTTTAAATGTCTGTTTTATTTGAGTATTACGAGTTAAATAATAATAAAATATTACAAAACGGTTTCTAACAATTGTCATGTAGGTTGATAGATCCCAAAGACACAGATCTAAATGAATTTGAAAGCTTGTTATTAAAAAAGGAGGTTGTGTATACGTAGTTTTTTATTAAGAATGTAAACGAATATACTAATAAGATATTACACAGAACAGTAAAAGGCAGTTTACCAGTTTGCAATCATTGAGTCTATATAGTTGAAATATATATTACCACCACTATTCATCCCGTGGGTGTCGTAAGAGCCGACTAAGGGAAACAACTACGCAGAACAACAGCACTGTAGAGAAAAGGAAAACTTGACACAAACCTTATACCAACCCGTCTGGCCAGCGTGGTATAGAAACCCAAAACCTCATTTCTAAGGAGAGGCTTATGTCCAGCAGTGGACTATTAAAGGCTGTTGATGTGATGATGTGATATATAGTTTTGATGGAATGCTGTTACTCTTTAATCAAAGTAATTCTATTATATAAAACCTTTACCTAAAATTTTAAGAAAATAGCAAAGCCGTTCAAAGCAACTCTTAGCCTTTATAATATGATATTTCTCACCCAGAACCAGTACTTTATACATATACGTGTAGCAACATTGAGAACAGTACTCAAGTTCCTTCACTATTCAGTAGATAAGAAACCCGGATGGTGGTTTCATTGTGTTCAGTAATACCTATAATAATATCATAATAATCATAACTGAATCACTCAATAGTATGAAGTAAATATAGTTCGATTACTTATTTTTCTTTCAGTTGTCTACATAAAAATACCTATTATAAGGACATAATTATTTCACAGGTTTGGTCAACCAACCCCGGCACCGCCCGAGCTGTGTGCCTATGATGCCGATTTGGAGTGCTCATACTTCAGGAGACGTCCACGGTCAGTGTGCAGCCAGCCTGACCCCAAACGCTACACCTGGATGCCTGAAGATGAAGACTTCACCCGGATGGAGTGGCCACAGTGAGTAGTTATTTAAGTTCTGATGATCAATTAATTTAACTGTTTGTGTTGCTAAAATATATTTAATGATAGATCTAAGTTTGATAATAAATTAAAATTTTTATAAATTAATAAAAAAATGTATTTCTTACAAGGGGGCTTACGTCCCGCAACATTTACACTACGCAAAGCAGGCTATGGATTGGTGACCATTCTTAACACATTGAGACTCATCACGACTCACTTAACAAACATCTATGGCAATCGTTACGGATATTTGGATCCCTTAAAAGTCCGAAAACAGTCTTTCTACAGATTCGATATCGAGATCTTCGATATCGCCTAGCACTTAGGTTGTTGAGGTATGATGGCAGTCGCTCCACGTACCTAGTTCAGCGCCATCGTAGTAGACTTAAAGCCGAACCCAACCTAATTTTTTATAAAAATGCTCGAAGGAAGATACATTTGCTTACAATAAAATCTAGTCACCAAAAATAAAATGGCTACATGAAATGTTTTAAAAGAAACTATAAACTATAGAACTAAAATGGCAGAACTACCCAGTCCATAGTACACCTCATATTCCGGTATACATAGTGTACGAATATAACATGTATATTTATAAAGATATTTATATATATATATATATATAGTATATGTAGGTGTATGTAGTGAACCGTGTATACTTTTATATATTACATGTCATAATAGGTAATCTCTTTGCCTTTGTCTCTCTAAATAAATAAAACTATGGGATTAGAAACACAATTTGAACAAATGGCCAATTATATGATTATGCAACATTACTACATAAAAGCATTGAATTTGGTTTCCAATTCGTATTCTCAATGCGAGCACTGTTTAAATAACAAATAAGGAAGATGATCATCACAAAAGAGAAACTAAGATAATAATAGAAAAATTATATCTTAACTTTGCGAAAAACTACTATGCCTGCCAAATGCCATCCCTTTACTAAAACTACTATATAATTACGTCATAATTATGTGTTTATACAAAAAATTAAGTTACCTAAAGAAAATTCAAAATATTCGAAGCTGCCAACCCTGACGTATCGATCCTTCTATTTTCGTCAGCAGCCTCTGTCGAGAACAACCTTTGTACGTTTACATATCCATGAGGGAAAGAATGAATCGTTATTTTCACGGCTTTGTTTCCGCATAATTGATTTAGAGATAAACGTGCTGCCGTTGCTCAAGATCTCATGCATATACATATGCCTAAGTATTTCACAGATACTTGTCCGTTTCGTGTATGTTTGTAAAGTCCCCCGCGACACAGGCGATTTATTCCTAGTGCGGGAGTTGTCTTTTTTAAAGAAAAAAAAAAAAAAAAATTTTTAACATCGGAACTGGAAATCCTCTTGGACTATTTTGTATAGGCAATGGTACTTCGAACAATTTATTTAAATCTTGATTTTCAAATTTATTATATGCTAGAAATAATAACAAATAGAAGTTTATTTTGAGTGGACCTTAAATATATAGTGTTCTCTGTTTTTTAATTTTGTATTAAAGGTATTGTGTAGTAAATTGTTTCAATTATTGATTTATTATTGATGGTGTTGATCTCTAGTCCAGTAAGTATTAAGTTACTTAAAGTTTAGCCAACTGGCACTTCTATTTGATCATTGGATCAGATTAAAATTATAGCTCAATATTATTTCAATTACAATTCTGAGCATGTTTAATTTGACAGATTTGTAATTTGAATAATATCGGGCTAAAACTCTTGGAATGCAGTTTTAATATTGCAGTTTTCGTACAGTTTCCCTTACATTATTGTTCTCAAATAAACAGTTCTTTTATAACATAGTTCTCATATAAATACATATATTATACATATCTGTTATGAAAATAGAACCTATAATATTCGGCTCAATGGTTTCAAAGTGATACTGAATACAATACGACAGATATATAGCAAAACCTTTCAAGCTATTCCTGTCACTGTGACAATCAGCATGTATCTTGAAGCCATGACGTTCCATTGGTTGATTCATTTGATTGCACTGATACTCGTATTATTTGAAGTTACGTCACTATTATGAGTTTATTATAGGTATACCACCTTTTACTAACCCTTTGCGCTGCACAGTAGATATGTTTTACCACTTTGTGATAACTTAATTAACCTTATAAAACCAGTTCTTTCAAACTTCTGACAGATATACTCGTAAGAGATTTCTTGGTATAGATTCAATCAGCTTAAACGATATTCGGATGGATAATAATTCTTAATATTACAGTTATTGATGTGCGTACAGAAAATGAGGAAAACATGTACCTATGAAATATAAAAAAATGTCGAGATAAAATAAATCTAAATGAATGATGACATAACGGCTCGTTAAGCCATTTCACCATTCTCATTTATTCTGGCATTGTAAATTAGCTTTAAATCTTTGCCTGACTCATAATGTTTACGATGCTAGGGCGTATCTTTTACGTTCTTCTTCTTCTACGTTCGTTATTTTAAATTCTGTGGTCATACAATGTCTTACGCCACATAGCTTATTGTAAATAACAAAAAACTATTTGTTGTAGCTTATCGTTTACTGTCTAGAAATGTACAACCTATGGCTATAAACACATACTAAAACCAAAGGTAATACTTTGCGATGCAAATACTGTGAACTAATTCTAGATGACCCCGTACATCTTAAGGAAAATGTAGCACTGTGGCGTAAAACAGCATAAACGCGCGAGCAAAATATATCTGTTCTGATACATTCATAAATAATATCCTTCGAACAGACATTTATTAGTATGGTTGTAACTAAGGCACCTCTCGCTATACCATTTTAATTAACTAAAGCAACGTCAAAGAAATAAGTGCCACGATAATACCTACTAATTTAGTACCTCTGGTTTAGCGAAAACCCTTTCTGACTTTCATTTAAAGGCTAAGCAGTCACAGAAGATAAATGTACAAGGTTTTTTTGATATTTTTCGCTCAGAATTGAGCTTTCGTTACGTTGATAACCATTCTAGTCTAGTAGTAACAATTTTACGAGAGTTTTTATCTATTGTATAGAGTAATCAATTTAAGATTGTTTGATTATACTTAGTGTTCTTCAGAAAGCAGTACTAAATTTTGTTTTAATTTTGTCATTATTATTATTTTTATTTACTGCAATTTCAGAAAAATAAGTACTCAGTTTTTTTTTTTTTTTTATTATTATTTATTTATTTATTTATTATTATATTCACATAAAAAATACACAATATATGTGAAGTCCCTGACTGCTGAGCTAGGCTCCTGGCCTGTGTTACAGAAGTCAGTATCTTCTCCCATTATGAGGAACACAGAAATCTTATGCAAAAATAAGTGCAGTGAGATGAGTAAATGTGATGAAAGTGCGTAGTGTGGAGTGTGCCGTGCGTTTGTGGTGTGTATGGTATTTAAGTGTATAGATGTATATGTAAGTATGTATATGGAGTGATATGAGAGGTGTATATTGTCAGTTTTTAGTCTTTATGATAATAATTTTTCAGTTTGGTCATAGTCTATACCAAGCAACCAATTCTTTAATTTAATTTTAGCTTCGCGATTAGATAAGGGATGAATGTTTGTTAATTTATTTATTCTATTATAAAGAAGATAGACATGTAGGCATGTTGCCGTCTGGCAGAGGCTGTACGACAGGTGACGGATAAGCAAACATTTGTCATTGTACGCTTTCTATAATAATCCGCAGTATGGTAAGGAGTTTTCTTGTGTTGCTTTGAAAGTAATTGCAGTATATACAGTTGTCTTACTGTTAGTACTTCACAAGTTGTAAACAGAGATTTTGTTGGAAATCTGAACGGACTGAAAGTCATGACTTTCAATATTGATCTTTGTGCTCTTTTCAACCGCATCATAAATGTCTTACAAGCGCCACCCCAGACCACAATACAGTAAGAAAGAACTGACTGAACCAGAGTGTAGTAGACAGTGCGTAATATATTTTGCGTTAATATTATTTGTATATACTCGTAAAATCGACATAAATGTTTATACCTTTATAAGATGTCTGGTGTTCAGACTCAGCGGACTGGCAGACATCAGACATCTTATAAAGATAAGAAACGCCTAACTCAAATTATTCGAAACTATCTTGTCTTATTCGTTTAGGGTTACGTATAGATTTTAATTTTAGACAGACGACAGTTTCGGCTATGGTTACTAAGTTCCATTATATCTATATTAAACCAATTTGGAATACTTACGTTTATAAAGTCAGCTTAATGTAACAATAAATATTAGAAGTAAAATATTATATATATTATAGAAATATTAGAACCTTGTTTTATTACTGTAAACAACTATTTATTGTTTACCATCCCACTGAAAAAACCTTTTGTATTAGAGTTGATCTTTCGCGTAGTTGGTCGTATAAACAATGGAGTATTAGTTTTCATAGCACTTTCTTACGTGCCTATTTGTTTCTCGTAGATATACTTAGATGTGGCAATAATAAATAACATATTTAACTACCTATGAACTGAATAAACAACCAAAGAACATCGGGGCTGTCAATAAATGAACTAAAATTTACCAGTAACGTGAATATAATTAATATAATGTATTACAGGATATCTTCATTTTAGTTGAAATTACAATTGAGATGGATTTTTATTTCAGACTTTTTAGACAGCACACGATCTCTAAAAAGTTTTTTTTTTTTTATTGACCAAAAGTTTACAATTTAAGTTATTAAGATACTAAGCCACTCATCACCATCACTGATGATTACAACAACAATATCAAATCAACAGAAACTATGAAAAACAATTATAGACACGTTTGTTGCTGTATGCACACACACACACGTACGCAATATTTCTTGTATTGTAATGTACATTTCTATGTAGTTTATTTCATAGTGGAAATACATTTTGTATACATAATTACAACTATACTTCGCCCGGTACTTTGTCGTCACACTATCATTACGTAGAATGAAAAAGATAAGTTTATATGATATTCAGAACATTCAGCTGCAGTCTCTATAATAGTCGTCAAAGAGAAGAGAAGACAGAGATAACGGTAGAGAAGACCATATTCGACGTGGGTTTCTTCTCTTTTCATATTTAATTAGTATTTTTAGAGTTTCTACGTCACTATTCTCTACAGAAATACGTAACTACCGATTTCTGTCGAGTTTTTTTAATATGTAGTCACTAATATAAAAGGAGTGTTACCTCCTGGCTAACTCGCCACCATGCGTAATCAAAGGCGCTCATAAAATACCAATCTAACCAGCCCAAACACGAAGAGTTGGCTACTAGTAAGCCATTGAAGAGCTCCAGCATCCACCTCTTGGCTTTCTCATTAGATCAGCTTAAAGTTGCCAGTTTATAGTATTGACATATAAACTACTTATAACCGCAAAGTTTCAAACTAACGGGACGATCTAACTCGGTGAAAACGAGCAAAAACTTATTTTTACGAAGGAAAAATGAGTTTTTGCTCATTTTGTTTACTGCAGCGCCGCCTAGTAAGTTACCAACATAACACGTATCTAAGCACCAGCACCAATCAGCCACGAACCCATTATTAAAAACCGCATCAAAACCGTTCTATGAGATGAATGTTATGGAGATAAATGGCAACATTAATTATCATCAACAGCCTTAATAGCCCGCTGCTAGACATAAGCCTCTACTTAGAAATGAGGTTTTGGCCTACTATGGCAACATTGGTTTCCACAAACAAACAAACAATTATCTCTCACCCTGAACGCATATACCTCCTCCGTGCCGTCGTGGGTAAAAAGATGAAAAAGGATTCAGTAAAAAATATCCTTTGCCTTTTTCAACTTGGTTTGTAACCCAGTTAGGGTACGATATTACAGTATATATACGATTATAGATACGATGATAGTATACGATTGTGAACAAAAACCATTTAGCGATGCAGTTTAATTCGATACAGTTGCAATAAATATTGTTTTATATTTCAGATCGGTAATAGAAGATAACGCGGGTTGGCCGCAAAATTACAATGTCGACCAAATCGCGTCAGTTAGTCGAGGAGGCTCGTTGCCTCGACCACCTTCTATAATTCCGTAAGTGTTTATAACATATATATTTTTAGACCATAGAAACAAATAGATAGTTCAATTTCCATTTTCTTACTAAGCTAATCGTATTGTCTGGATATACCGGACCGATACGATCTTTAATATTCAAAGAAAATCAACGCCAGGAACAATTTATTGTCAAGCAAATATCTTAATGAAGCCATATTTTTTTTAGATCTAAAAGTTTATACAATGTCAATAGCTCACGCAGAAAACATAATTTACATGTGCAATCCTCTATTACGAGTATATTGCTAGTTCAAATTTATATGGTAATCGACCAACATTTTTTCCTTTTTAAATATTGTTTTTTTTAATAAATATACCTTACTTATAGTATTTCGTAATTAATACCTATTTAAATTATAACATGTATCTGCGTATCTGTGTATCTGTCTGTCTGTCTGTGGCATCATAGCACCCGATCGGTTTCTATGAAGCCACTGCTATGATTTAGTTGCATTATTATAGAGACTATACAGAAAAGTAATTTAAATATGAATTTCGAAATTTCAGATATAAACGACTTTGTTGTTAAGTCTACAATAAAATTCAATAGGATCAAATGTATTTGTGTATATTAACATTCAAATACATACAAGTGTATATAATATGCATAAATGGATAAGACAAGAGTTTCATTTTATTTTTTATATAAAAAATAAAATGCAACTCAACAAACAATATATAAACCACATTATAATTACTTTCGTTTTGAGCAAGACGAACATAAGTTGTAACAGATAAACCCAGTAGCAGTTATGACATCGATCACTTGTCACAACATAGCACAATATCCACAATGGCCTATCATTTACCTTTCTGTTGCCTTTCACAGGCTAATCTCAGCACCTAATAATACTTAGGACAATATTAGGTAATTAGGAGGTAAAGCCAAGCCATGTTATGGCGTTAATGGATGGAACGGGTCCTGGATAATACAATTTAGAGAAAATATTACTATTAATATGGACTGAGTTACATTTAATATATACAAGTAACGTTACATTTAATAGAAGTAGGTTTGATGAGTTCTTCTTCGGACATCTTTTTCATAGCTCTACCTTTGCGAATACACGAATTGAAACAAAGATAGTACAGAGAACACTCTACTTGATATAAGTAAGAATATCGACAATACTATCAGGGTATTATTGTTTTTCTACTGTTACTAATTGAGTAGGATTGGCAAAGCGCAAATACCCTTTTTTTGTGTAGATAAGTAAAGAGAGTTGGTATCAAACCGACTGAAACCACACAGTGTTCCGTCATCAGGTCTTTAGGCATGGCCACAGGTGTCCTAGAAAGGAAATTCCTGTGAAAATACATAGCTATAGAAGATACGGTAGAAACAGGTGCGAGTAGATACTTCTACTCAAATTCTTTTACAAGTATTTAGGTTTACTACAAGGCAGACATTGTTGCCAATTTAATTATATAAATTAACCACTACATAACTAACACTTAATAAAATTGTTTCTTTTGTGTTATTATAATGACAATTTAGTATTAAAGTTGGAGTTGGTTAGAATTTATCAATGTTAGTAGTCATCTCCGTGTATTGTACTTAAATGAGACTAAAATTGAATGAAAACAAAACATGCAGATAAAAGTGAATACAGGAAATAACATAACAGAAGTTGCTTTTACCTTTTTTTTCAATAAGTACTTCCACCGAATAAAATAGATATACATTACCAAAAAGTAAGAAAAGACTTCATATAATAATAATAACAACCTCACACAACTTACACACTCCCAATCTAGGCCGAGCCTTTATTATGGTAACCAGACTACTGATAAACATACTTATGTATTTCTACATACATACATATTATATCTATAATATGTATGTGTTTAGAAATATGTATTTTTTGTGTTTAGGTGTAATTTATATAAATAAAAAGAAGAAATGATCGTGCTCATCAGACAAATATTTATCCTGTGTGGGAATCGATCGCTTAGCAGTCAGGATTATTAACTATTAGACCAACAGGACCGTTTAGCCTTTAGTTATTAGATATTTTGCTTACTTTTTATACGAGTATTTTTTATGGGTATATTTTACAGATGCCCCGCCCACACACCTATACCACCGCCGCCCCCGCCACCCCCTCTCACAATGGCACCCAACAGGTAATCCATTATATGTATCAAATGTAGGCATATGTTCCTGGAAAAATTTAATGCTCACCTCCATTTCTCTCACCTCACGCAAAATTTCACGCGCCTTTTAGTTATTCATATTTACATGGATATTTTATCATAGCTTCACGAAACTATACCATTCTTTGATGGAGTAAGGTAAGGCTGCAATAGTTGTAATAGAACTGAGAAACGCTAACTGCTTATGAAGAAAAAACTACCACGTTGTATACTTAAGATCAACTTAAATGTTTTTGTCCTTTTATTACGAGGGCACTTAGAGCGAAAAGCTTATTCCCCATAAATGTATTTTTATAAATGTAATTTAGAGTCCCAAGAGATTTCATAAGTGTAACAAATTAATAGTATGATCGTCGATATTAACGCATTACACCTATCTTAGCTGAATTGTCTGTCCAATCTAATTCGAACGTACCCTTTGTGTGAAGCTTCTATTGATTGATAGCAAGACTAAGCTCGGAGCTTTCGATAAATTACTATAGTCTGTATGTAGGTTGGTATCCGCAGAATTTCAGTACTATACTATAGGGTATTGTTTTCGGTATACAGAAGCGTCCATCAGCGGAGGTCGCATTTGTTTCTAACTCACTAAGATCAATAGCGACTTCGTTGAATTGAAAATGTTTGTTCAATTTAAGCGCTGCTTTAGTCGTGCGACTGCAGTCCATGAGGCCTCGGGTTCGATTCCCGAACCGTGCAAAATTTTACGGGGTTTTTCTGAGACGAAAAATAGCCTAAATTACTCCTTATATAGACAGCTATCTGGCAGTGAAATATTATCAAAATCGGTCTGGCTGCTTTGAAGATTACCCGGAACAAAAAGACGAAAGACAAAAAATATTTAAACTGGTTATTAGGCATAGGTATCGTGCAAATAACCGCGTGAGCATTAAAAAAAAACTATTATTTTGACATTACAAACAGACACGTCAGTTTTATTTATTTGTATGTAGATGATAACCATTTAGTTTGGACACGTTTCATATATGTTTTTGTCTGGCAACATATTACTAGCAAAATATTTAAAGTAGCGTCACACATGGGATATTCCTTTTAACTGATTGCTTCATCTCTAAGCATTAGAGCACCAATTTTTTAATTAAAAAAGAAATACTTTTGATTTATTTATTACCTATTGCTACCTATGAAAGTGTGTTATTGAGGTTGTAGTATTATTCTTCATAAAATCAGAAGCATATATGCATGCGTTGATGTGATGACAGAGGTCATGTTCGCAATAACACTCATAAGATCATGATGACAATAATTCTAACTGGTAAGGCTTATAGACTAAGATTTGGTTCGGCGCCAATGACGTCTTTTACATATCATTGTTCGCCAATAATAACTTGTAAACATTTTTTCTTTGAATACTACGTTTTATAATTAACCTTTTTATAATACTGTGATAGACTACGACTAGTAGAATTTATTAAGATTTTTGTTTTTTGGGTTACGTGGTCAGCCTCTTGACCCTGCTAATAATTTAATGTATTACAAAAAAATATAAAATTATAGCTTTAAAAAGGACCTCAATATTGACAAATAACAATAACTGATTACTTTTTAAAAAGATCTAATACCAATTCGCCTAAATCATGATAAATTGTATTAAATTAGTGTGTTTTTCTTCCCTTTTTACCCTATATTCACATATTATCTTAAAATAATATGAACAACCTGGAGGTCAGAAAATTGTCTCTTTATAAATTTTAAATAAAAAGCCTATTACAAAAAAAGATTCTGTCGAGTTGAGAACTTTTGAAAACAGTTTATACAAAAATAATTGAAAAATTACAATCGTACCATACTGGAATTAAGACACTCGATTATGAAGGTAGCCTATCTATTTGATAATTTTGGTTCGCTCTTTGGGATATATTTTCTACTAGTATTGTATGAAAATAAAATGCTTTACAGGACAAAACACGTGTCTTTCGCTCGTTCTCATACTCTGACAACTTTTGATGACTCGGTTATGCCAGCCGCGGTTGGAGGTAACCGTTTCAGGCGCGACTGTGAAAGGCTGATCGATGGACGAGTTGTTAAGGTGGGCAAATTTTAATTTTTAACTAACGAAACCCTTGAAAGGTAAAAATAAACACAGCGCTGCACCCACATTACTTCTGCTCGTTTGTGAATTTCATTGTAAAAATTCGTCAATTTTAACAAAATCTATATCTAAATCAATTGTATTAGAGCTTAAAGATTTATTGTAATATATGATTGAACGCCCTAATCTTGGAACGTCAATCTGTCCTAAAAAAATATGTATTGCATTTGATGGAAGTGCAAATCTTAAAAAACCCAGAATCTATTTAACATCATCCATCGACACATCTGAGAAGCGGAACAGTGATTATAAGCCTGGGAAATTGTATTAGTCTTGAACTTCACATATTTATTAGTGAATTAAAAAACACATATTTTATAAGTTTCATATTAAACACATCTAATTTGTTATTTGGAATAAATATTTTGAATGTGTAAATAATAAAAATTATATATATTTTTCAGCCGGAAGCGAAATCGTATTCAACCTTGCCAGTGATGTTTCAACCATTTCCACCGTACCCGCAATTCATGACCCAGGCTGCACCAGCACCGATACATTACCCACCGTCGCTACAACCCATGCCTACTCATCCAGCACCAGCGGTGCCAAGACCCACTCAAACGGATCAAACTAAAGTCGTCGTTTTAGGTAAATAATGCATAAAAAACAATAGCAATTAATAGCAGTAGAAAGTTCAAACCAACAGTTACTAAATTATTAAAATTTATGGTTTCAGATTCAATAAAAAAAGGAGTGATGAGAACTCAAGCAACACAAACGGAAGTATGTTTAGGTAGAAAACCATTACCTCCTAATTATTTATCGTTGAGCCCGCGTACTATAAAAAGAGTAAGTAAAACATTTCTGTTCGTTCATAGTAATATTGCAATCTTTTCTCAAACCACACGACTGGTTTTGATGTATGTTTTCGGTAGTATTTAAGCAGTAGAAACATTTCGTTGTGCAGTAGAAAAATATTTTATTAAAAAAATGAATCAAGTACGTACGCTAAACTATTCTGTTTATCTCTTTATTATACAGCTCTAATAACTGCTTTGTTTATTCCAATTTTACTTCCGACACAATGTGCATGCATATTAATACTTATTTTATTGGTAGTACAATAATTTCTGATTGTAGGTCAAAATGGTAGCTGCAGGCGTACAAACAAATGGATATACAGTTGGAGCCCGTAGACTCACAAAATCTTTTTCAGAAGTTGGCGGTGACAGATTAGTCGGTAGTTCACAAAATGATATTACCGCTACTGTAGAAAGGTATAATATAACATAACCTCTAATAGAAAAAAGCTGGTTCAAGTAATATTAAGTAATACATATTGATTTCAGTTTTACCAATAACGATCATGAAAAACTGCATAGAACACAATCCGAAGAACCACCCAGATCTCCACGATCACCAACAGGTGTAATGCCTTCTTCACCTTCACAACGCGGTGATTCAGATGACGTTACATCTTCCTCTGTAAAATCTGTAGCGTCATCTTCACAAATTGACAAATCATCAGAGCTCAGTGCGTTACAGCGTCAAGCACAAGAATACTTTCAACAAAACTTTCAATTCATTCACGAAAGTGATAGAGATGATACTATAGATGATGATATCGAAACTATAGAGAAAAGCATGGCGTTAAATCGTCGAAATTTGGAATATTTACAACAAGAAATCGCTAAACAAACAAAGGGGGATAAGTCACTTAGATCTATTCTTTCTAAAAGTACAAGTGATGCTTCACAAAAGACGACCAATTCTCATCCCTTTTCAAAAACTTCCACTTTCCAATCTGAGCCTTCAACAGAAACTTCTGCAACCACAACTGATGATAGTGAAAAGAATGAAAAGGAAATTATTATTGATTTCGAACCAAGACCCGATGAAGAAGCTATACCTTTTACAACACTGAGAAGGAAAAACAGAAGGATGTTGCAAAAAACTTTATCTGAAGGAGAAATTCTTTTAGATGTGTAAGTACTGTAAAGAAGAACTGGTATGAAATAACTTCAGAGTAAGCTTTGCTATTTTAATTATAAGTAACTTTTATAGGTATACGAGACTTATTTTTTTCGTGTGGAAATCCCCTCGGACCGTCACCTCGCCGGGGCTCTCTGTTCGGCGGGGCGGTGTGTCGGACTCGAACCGACTAAAACCACACGGTGTGCCCTCTTTGCGCTTCTATATTAGGAGGGGTCCAGGTTGTTATCGCCTTCTGGACCCCTCCCAGCGCCGGCCCGCTCCTGGCGCGGGCTCCGTCTCAGTGGACCCTCTCTTTAGGCGACGTCCGGCACACGCGGACGCCGCCCCCTCGCGGCTGGCCAAACTAATGCGGGTGGAGGGGAAAACCCAGCCCGTCCGCCCGCGGCCACACTCAGGGCGGCATGAGGCGCAGATGAGCGCGCCTCCGCCTCCCGGTTATAGGTATACGAGACTAACCTTTTTTTTTTTTTTTTTTAACGTGTAGACATCCCCTCGGACCGTCACCCCTCGGGGGTTTGCGGCGGGGTGGTGTGTCGGACTCGGACCGACTAAAACCACACGGTGTGCCACTCTGCGCCTGTAACAGGAGGGATCCGGGAACAACTGTTGTTAAGACATCCGGACCCCTCCTAGCGCCAGCCCGCTCCTGGTGCGGGCTCCGTCTCAATGTTTTTGTTCCTCTCTTTAGGCGACGTCCGGCACACGCGGACGCCGCCCCCTCGCGGCTGGCCAAACTAATGCGGGTGGAGGGGAAACCCACCCCGTCCACCCGCGGCCACACTCAGGGCGGCATGAGGCTGTGATAGGCGGGCCTCCGCCGCCCGGTTCGCCGGCGGCGGATCGGGTCCGAGTGGAGGTCGTCCTCCCGGGCCCTCTCCGCTGCCTCCTTCCGCGAGATTACTACCTCGCAGAAGGTTGCGACCGCGGTAAAACAACTGTCGCTACCGGCCATGGAGCGTACTACGGCCGGTAGCGAGAGATCCACTCCGATGACTGCAGTGAGGGCCCGGCGCTGCGCCGCCCATGCGGGGCAGACCGCCAGCGTGTGCTGGGCCGAGTCCTCACTGCAGTCGCAGTGGTGGCAGGCGGGACTCAGTTCCCTCCTAGCGACCGAGTGCAGGTACTTTCCGAAGCAACCGTGCCCGGAAAGCACCTGCGTCAGCCGGAAGGAAAGGGTCCCGTGCTGCCGCCCTGCCCACTCGGCGATGACCGGCTGGAGAGCCTCCACGGCGGCGAAGCCAGCGCGTGGAGTCTCCAGCCGGAACGACCAACGAGCCATCGTGGCTCGGCGAGCGGCTTCGCGCCACTCGCGCACATCCTCGGGCGGAGGGCGAAATCCGCTCTCCGCCCGGGAGTCAGCCACTCGCCGATAAACTTCGGCGAGCACTTCCGCCTCCAAATCCCACGGGGGAGTTCCGGCCAACGCGCATGCCACCTCCGTCGAAACGGTGCGGTAACCACGTATGGCTCTGACCGCCATTACCCTCTGAGGGCGCCAGAGGCGTACCCTATTCTGGGCGGTCAGAGCCGATACGAGACTAACCTAACCTAACCTTATCTCTACTATTCAGTAGTAGTTCCTTGAATCAAACGATGAGAGGACCTTGCCGTTTTTGCCATGATTCACTGAATCGTATGTAGGCAACGTCTATAATTAAAAAAAAACATTTTATACTATTCTTATTACCACAGAAAGTAGACTTATAAGAATAAAATTTACCTTTAATACAAACTTTTCATACTTTGAAGATTATGGTTTTATAAATTAAAATTAATTATTTCAGGAGGAAAACCGAATTGCAAGCAAACGATGGTATTAAAGACGCTCCAATCGTTATGTCTACAAGCCAAGAAAATATGACACGGGAGGATCGCGAAAGAGAAGCAATGTATGAGCAATATATTGTTCAAAATTATAACCAAACTCCTATCAAAGACGAAGGCATCTTTGGTTTCGAACCAGATGGGTCATTCAGGTAAGAAAAGAGTAAAATGGTTGATTGTTACAGTACTGTAAATATTAGGTTGGAAACACATAAAAATTAGGCTGCACAGCATCCACAGACCGGCAAATTGTTTACTGCATTATCATCAGTCCTTTTAGATATAGCTCTTTCACAATCATACTTTCTCTTGTCCTCATTCTAAGCAAACGGCTAGTATTAAGACTTTCAAATTGGTATGCAATGCTTTCATCCGCTCTCATTCATATTTCTTTCCATAGTTCTTCTGATGGAAATGCATATGAAGATTTTCACGAAAAGTACATTAGTTACAAGCATGAACCATTTAGAAATCGAAGCGTAAGTTTTGAAGAACCGACAGAAATTATAGTTAACAAGGACGAAATTCTTGAAAGCAGGTATGCACGCACCATTTTAGCTGTTATCAAGTTTAGCTAGAAAATATAGCAGAGCATTTAGAAACTATAGTTGAGCTATTTACGCATATTAAACGTACTTATTTGTTTATCGCTAACATTTTGTAACGTTATAAACATAAAGAAACACTTAAATATATAACAATGGCCAACATATTATTTTTAGTGTGTTAATAGTATTTTTGATATTAATTTTTCAGCACAGCTAAATCTAGCCCCGGATCCCCAAACCCTGCTCCTATACACACAGAAATGGATCAAAAAATTAAACGAGCTGTTATATCTAACACAGTTACTACCATACTCACTCCTCTAGATAAGGTTTCACCTTGTGCGTCCAATGAGTCGCTTACAGTAGATCATAGCAGGTAAACAGAGATAAAAATAAACTTTTAGCTAGATTTAGACTAACAAAGTAAAATGAAAATACTTTTAAACATCATAGTCAAGACGAAACATGCACAAGTTTCGAATTAGACTTTTAAAAACTACATTTGCAACACTACTGAGTAAATCGCATCTAAATGCGCGTAGTCGTTTTTGCTTGATAAGTTTGTTGTTTGACAAGCCATCTGAAATTCCGAAAGATGTTGTTGCAGCTTCTATTTCTTTTGTAAGGACTTAAACATATTTTTACTGTGTTGACAACTCTTTGGTTAAATTTATGTAAATCACTAAAAACTACTTTTTTAAGGGATCATTCTGATGGCAACTGGAATGAATCACAAACAACTGTTTTGCAAGTTGATTCAGGTACAGAAAATGGCACCGTGATAAGGTAAGAAGGGGTTTGTTGCTTTTTATTTGAAATCTTGAATTATAACGCTTCATTAATAATGTATATTATGACAATTTCATTTAATAGCTCATCAGATCTAAGTTCTCTAGCTACATCACCTGGGGCGCTTGCACTTTTAACACCAACTTCGAGAAGGAAACAACTTTTGCTACTACAACATCAACAGCGATCCTCTTTAGATACAGATGCTTTGGATGAAGAATTTGATGCCTCGCAAGTAAATAGCCAACAATATGAATATATATTTTTCAGATGTTTATTTGAGACGAGCCTTAAATCTAAGTTAATTTTTTAGAGTCAGTCACCTACATCTCCAAGAAATAAATTGGATACATCAAGTTCTAGCTCCCAACAAGCGAGATCATCCCTGTCTCCACCTGCTGTAGTTCCAAACATACCGTTACCTATTACTAAGCAACCAACTATTTCGAAGAATATCTCACTTGTAGCCCCAAAAGTCAGTCATACACCTGCTATTGCTATTACCCATCCAAGCCTAGATTTGGCAGATGTACCTTTTAAAAGAACACCTAGTATCGTTAATAAAAGACGAGAACGTGCTTTAAGCCCCTCAAGGAGAAAAGATTTACAGAAAAAGGCACAACAAAAGAGCCCAATGGTACTATACCAAATCAAATAATTGAATCTCCTTCTGAACCAACATTGGCTAAAACTGCCAGTAGTGAAACAAGTTTAGCTAGAACAGATTCAGGGAAAATTAATACTACTGATGTATCGGAAAGCACTACAACAACAGATGACTACGTTACCGCTAATTCTGATAGTTCTAAAAAAAGTTGCAAGAATCATAACCAAAGTGAGTATTCACAAATTTGGAACTATTTCTTTTTTTAATAAAATTATATTATCATTTAAAATATTTTATTGTACTTAGATCCGGAAAATAACAAGGCACAAGAAGGGTCATCTTTTGAAAGCGCATCAAGTCTTTATTCTTCGACACGAACAGAAAACATTGCTGAGGACTTAATATTACCAAGTTATTCACCACCTTTACAAATCAGCGACGATTTCATAGTTCCTGACCTAGCTTCACCGCCTTTACCATTGTCAGATAGGATACCTAAAACTACAGTGGATAAAATTGAAGTAAAAGCCGAAATTACTCCAAACTTTGAACACAACAAGAGAGAAAAGACTGAAAATAAACTTAAAGATGATATTCCAAAAGTATCAAAGGTTGGTTGTGTTTTATGTTAAACATTAGATTTGCACGATGCTTAATACATCTTAAACTCTCCTTTCTGCTTATGTATGAAACTGCTCCTCTTTTCAGACTATGCGTGGTACAATTAGTGGAAAGAGTAGTTCGAGTGGAAGTTATAGTATAGGGGGATCAAATCCCAATGTAACCGAAACTATTGAGGAGAAATCTCCTGAAAAAATTGTAGAATTACCAGAACAAAATGAAAGTAAAGAAACGACTAACAAAATTGCTGATAAAGCTGTACGTGCACAAGAACAACTTGTGCCAAAAATTATGGTAATATAACACCAATTGCAGAATTTTAATAAACAAAATTATTCTTTCATTTTAGAATATTTATTTCTTATTGCAGGGTTCCTTATCGGATGATGAAAGAAGCGTACACTATTCTTCTTCCGGCTATTATGAAAGTCCTGTGGACGATGATGATGACGGTGGGTTAAGTGAGTATGGTAGCTTATTGCTTGATAAAACTACCACTTCTCTTCGATATAAAGCGTATTATTTTCTTTTATAGCCTATAAACATTCCCAAAAATATAGAACATCGACAAGACCAAAATCATGGCTATCTGAGGAGAAACGCAAAAAAAAGAAAGCTTTCACTTTAGAATTCTCAAAATCTTATGATGACTCTGTATCTACTTCTCAAGATGATTGGGGTAAAAAGCATATAAAGGAGTCAGATAGCACCAGTCAAAAATCTGAACGAAATGTATTTAAATATTCCAACATCAAGTCTCCATTAGAAGAAAAGGCGCCAGAGTGTCGTAAGAAGAAAACTCATTTTGCAGAAAAAACGAAAAGTGTTCAATCTTCTCCGCGAGAACCGATAGATATTGAAAAATCTATAAAAGATAAAACGATGAAGGAAAAAGATTCTGAAACCAAACGTCCTCCTGAAAGGGAAAGGTATGTGAAGAGGACAAAACTAAAAGCTAAAAGTCCGACTCAAAACAAAACGCTGGATGGTAATCATAGTTATCGGCCAACACATTATGATAGAAGAGAAGTAAATGGTTCCAATATGAAATTACATCTGAATATACCAACTTCAGATGATTCTAGTGAACAATATAGGAAAGAAGGTAAGTGCCACTAGAAATAATAGTTCTTTATTCTATTAGGATTCAAATATAAATTGTAAATATAATACTGTAATTAATTACAGGTACTAGCAATGGTAACATATCGCCAAGAAAACATAGGCGGTTACGAGACAGTCCAAGAAGAAAAACGACTAATAATTCTAATAACGCAAAGTCTCCTACTTCAACTAGCAATCATTCAATATACAGGTGCTTTGAACTGATATTGGAATATAGCTAAATTCGGTATATTATTACCTAACTAAACGATTTATTAAAAAAAAAACTGTTGTAGGCCGAGAAGGAAGAGCGGTTCTAACGAAAGTATATCACTGCCTGGCAGCTTACCACGAAGAAAACAGTCAATACCAACAGTTCCATGTCTAAGTTCTTTAGAAGCTGAAGATATAGAAACAACTAGAACTCTTACATGTGCAGGATCCAGGTTGACACCACTTAGATATGTAAAAAGTCCCACAACATCGCCTAGACATCAAAGGAAGCAGCAAGATAAAGGTATAAAAATTGAAATATTTATTTCATATTATTTCATCAGGCTTTAATATTAATTAAATCATCAATATTATCAGGTTGTATGAATTAAATAGATTATTTTCTTGACATAAAATTCTTATAAGCACGGGCTTGCAACATTCCTAAGCATATATATATTTTATAACTCGTGTAAAATAAATTTACTACAATTACATACATAAACAAACTAATACAACGGACGGCCGCTCTGATATCTTCTAAGATATTTATTTTAATAACATGCTGTAAAAGGCAATTTTAATTTACATTAAATGAACAAAGTATATAATTTATATAATAAAAAATATTACTATGAGTTATCCTTAGGCGATATACTGTGGCAGACTTTTTTGTAGATTTCATTAAAATAAACAATTCCATAGTTCATTATTATGATCTATCTCATAAGCGCTGACAATTTAAGCTTACAAAGATATATTTTTTACGACATCTCATTACAAATCATGGAAATTCTTGGCTTTTCTCTACTAAAATATAAAATGTGCATATAAACCTTCATCTTGAATCACTCTCTCTATCGATTACAACCATATTAAAATCTGTTGCGTAGTTTGAAAGATCCACGAAAGATCTATATATCTTAATATATATATATATAAATATATATTTTTAATGAGAAACATTATAACACAAAAGACAAAAAGCTTTATTAAAGTAAAGACTTGTTATAGTTTCGAAATCTTTTAATCACACCGTACGTGCTAATCGGTCGGCGTAACTTTCCCCACATGTTTGTTTTTGTTTGAGTTTTGTTTTGTTATATTTTTAACAGAATTTTATCTGTGCGCTCTTTACTAATTTTAACTTTTGTGTTGTTTTTTATGTAAGTGAATATTCATGTTAAATAATATAATAATATTTTTGGACATCTAACATAGTTTCAAACTAAGCAGAGCTTGTACTATGAAAGCTAGATTGACTTAGAACACTTTTATACTTTTTTATGTAAATAAATACATATTATCCGTAGAAAACACCCAAACTCCGATACAAATATTTGCATATCATACAAACATCTGGTCCGACCCGGGAATCGAACCCGAGACCTTAACACACTTACGCTACCACTGCACCACCGAGAGTTCATAATAGAACGATCTTTCAACGATAAACCTCTTTCCTAATACGTGAATGGATATATAGGGCACGGAATCTATAGCGTGCACATGAGTGCACCACATGTGGTCCACGCACAAAATGCTGAGGCTGTTTATTTTTTCTTTTCCTGTTTTATACATCATTACATATGCCTATCTTATCATTAGCATTTTTCTTGTGTACTGCGATAACTTACAACAGTCTTTTCATAGACCTAGATATTGTCCTATTTCATAGCAGCCCTGCTGCAATAAGGCGGCGCGGGCAAATAGATTTTTTTAATAATGGTTGTCTTGCTTGGCAGTTTATCGTCATACGGTGTTCTTGTAAACATATACTCAATTAATGGTTACTGTGGCAATACTTCATTTCATATGTTCTCTTCATTGTTTGTGGAGAGAATGCATAGCAGAGTAATGTGATATACCTACTGCAAATTATACTGTTATAATCGATTTAATACAGTTCTCCTTAAAAATATTTAAATTTTTGTTCTTATATTAATTTTTTTTTAGTTTTTGGTTTGATATTATTTTAATGTATTTTTTATCCGCTTACTTATAACTACATATGTAGAGGCTTGTTTTAAGCAACCTTTTTATTGAAAATTTTCTTTATGCAAAGTTTGTTATTAGTCTGTAGGCCTTCTCAAAATAAAATAAATAAATACACTGTTAACGAGTTAATATTTTTTTTCAAAATTAAATATAGGCTATGTTATTCGCTGACAGCTTTTCGAGTGTAAGATTTTTTAAATCAGTTTAGTACTTTGAAAGCCTATTAATTACAAACAAACAAAACACAGATTTTTCCTCTGTGTAACAGTCTTCTTAAAAAAAAACTTCTGGCCTTAGTGCTAAATATTATCTGAAAATCTTATGGGATATCACTGCGTAGAAACACGTACATTTAAATTTTTCAATTCAAATTCAAATTTTTCAATCAAATCTCTTAGAAAAAGTTCAGAGTCCCCAGAGCTTATTCAATGAAACTATTTGCCACAAACCCCTTTAAGACCTCCAGACGAAAATTTCCGTTAGTCTAGAGGTCTAAAAAGCTTTTTTCTCAGAAGGAAAATGTGCAAAAGCAGCGTCAGCAGAATCTCTTCGCTCAGTGTCACCGGGATCAGATTCCGTATTTTATTCAGAACAAACGGAGCCGAGTCTAGCGGGGGCTGATGGAGAATCTAAGGCACATTGCCTTCATTGCGGCAAGGAAGTCCATATCGTGACAGCCGCGCATGAACACGATAGCATAGCATCCAGAACTTCTCAAACAGACGTAAGTTACTTTATACATATATAACAGCGCACTCTGTGATTAGTATTTCTTTTGCTAAAAATATATCCAGGTCAATAATATCAAAACACAAAGATTGTTTTTAAATTTGTTCTATTACCTTACAAAAAGTAATCGTGATGAAAAAAAACATTTTCACTTGATAACATCTCTTATTTAATTAAAAGTAAACAAAAACTTTTTTTTTAGGAATCTTACGCTGATGCTACACCAGACATTGTGCCGGCACCAGCAGGTTTTGCAGATTCTCCATCTTGTGTGTCAACGAAAAAGGCTAGCGGTGCTCGTCTATATAAAAAATTAGACAAGAGATATAGATCTGAAGACAAATCCAGGCATCACTACCGGCATAGGCAAGATGTTCGTGCAAAGGTTTGTTTAAAATGCAATAAATTCTACAAAGGAACTCAACTTTTCTATTAAATTAAATTGTCTATTGGGTGCATCTAGTTTAGGGATCATAAGTACGAACTTTTCCATACATTTTTTTGATACTTTGTCATACATGTATCCCCACTTACAAACACATTTATAAGTACCTGGCAAATTCAAACAATCCTCCCTAGTTGAATCACAACTGTTTTGTTTTGTTATGCATTCGTTAACATCTATACACATTCCAAATTGAGAATCCCATTTGAAACCTTTTTGCTGACAGAAGCAAGTTACATTCCACTTATTTTGAATAATTTGTTCTAAATCTTGATTATCCGTGTGATTAAATCCACATATTCTGTGTGATACATCCTTGTTCTCGAAATTTTCATTGTAGCAAGGATTTTTATAACTGTTATGGCACTCAGACATTGTCCGCACATGTTTTAAAGGACAACAGGGATCTGGACAAAAACTGTAAATAGCACATGCAAATGATAACTTATCATCTGAACGAGGATCATGATTTCTACTTCTGAGTGCTTTATCCAAGCAACTTGCAAAATTATCACAAGATTCTCCCAGCATTGATAATGCTGGAATTCTTTTTATAGTATACCAGCACATGTAATAGGAAGCTGAGGTTCGCCAGCGAAATTTTTCTTTAGGTCCCCCAAAGGGTAGGCCTGTTTTGTCAGCATAAGATAAAGCTTTCTTACATTCATTGTTTTGACTACGTAAATAGCTAATATTTGGCGTTGTAGCGTTTTTATTAAAAGATGTGGTAATGTCATCATTCCTCGTAAATGGAGCAGTTTTTACAATGCTATGTAAATAAGTTATGCACTTAAAGAAATCTTGGTGGCAGTTTTTATGTACCATCCAATGAATAGAGTTTAAACTTGGTGAAGGGAACGCGTCATAGAAGCCAGTATAAGGAAAAGGCTTATCTGTATAATATCTTCTGTCAAATTCGTTAAACTTATGATTTCGTAAATAATACGCTATATCTCTCAATGCATTTCCTAGCCATTTCTCTTCAGAGTCTTCATAGTCGGTATCAAAATTCGTTACCGAATTGCTGGTTTTCTGTCCACCGGCCACTTTAACAGTATTTTCGCCAAAACATACATGAAAAATCACAGCCAAATATCCAATCATTACTTTGTAAAAACTTTTTAAAAATATCATTATATCGTATACATATAACGACACTTCTCATAATAAATGTAGACAGATAATCTCTTAAATTAAAACATAAAAAAATAAATCTAATACTTCAAATTCGACTTTTGGTTAATGGCTTTGTGGTAGAATGTAACCACAAATTCGCCAATGTCATGTATAAATCTAATACAAAACATCAGCAAAAATGACTATGTCAAGATATGGCACTTTCAAAATGAGGTTCATTGCTCGTTATATCACAATTAATAAAAAATGTTCTTAAATTATGATTGTTAGACAAATGGTATTCTGATTAAACTTATTCCAATAGTCCAATGAATTGTATTATTATTCTTTTTGGTACTGTAAGTTTTCATTGAATTCTTCGATCGCTTAAAATACCAATAGAGTAAAATCATCATCATCATTATCTGCCTACAGTAAGTATGATTCTTCCATTCTACTCTATCGTTTGTCATTTCACTGTTTACTCCCTTGTCCAAGCTATATCCTCACTCACGTAGTCCATCCACCTTTTCTTCGGTCTTCCTCTTCTCTTGTACCTTTCATCTCCCATACCTAACACTTTTTTCTCACATTTCCTTCACCATTTCCATACAAATGGTGTAAAAATTGGAACAAAATAATTATTTCCGCCTTTCTGAAAAAAATAACCCTATTACATGGTTCTTTACGTTGGCATTTCAGAAGAGAATTGGCTCGCAAGATCCATCTCTCGCAATTTTCCATTGGAAGCTAATAGATCGATAAAGGCTATGTAAGGTGTTCTGAGTCCTCACGACTTTAATAATACTCACTAATATTTACTATTAACTTCTTGTCATAGAAACCATGTCACATATCAGTCAATCCTTGTATCATAGCTAACAATTATTGAGTACTAGCTTTTGGACGCGGCTTCGCCCGCTTGTATATCGGTTATCGCAGTAAAAAGTAACCAATTGTAACTCGCTGATAATTTAGCTTTCTATTGTGAAAAAATTTTTAAAATCGGTTTAGTGATTTAGGCCTGAAAGCAAACAAACAAACTCATTTTCACATTTATATTCTAAGTATGGAAGTATGGATTGTCTCAGTTGTCAGTATTGGTAAAGCTGCAAAAATGCAAGTGTAGCATTATGTGCAGATTACCACTTACCAAGTGGAACAAGGCAACTTTATGTATTTTTGTAAAACATTTATTTTCTTGTTATAGTCTGAAGAAAGAGGCAAAGAAGAGTACGCCACCAACGAGAAACCTCAAGATACTCGCATAGCTAGGTCTGCTGGTAATAGTTTAGATAAACTAGGTGGATCTAGCGCAAGTGTAGATCCTGATGGTAAGTGTAAGAATTTGAAATATGGACAATAAACGAATTCTTAACAATATTGTTCTTCCACACTATGAAGGCTCCCCTTTAAAGAAACCTAATAAGAAAAAAAATATTAACCATACTTAATATCTATATCTACATCTAAGATGTAAATTTAACCCGGCGTCTGCTAGGTTGGGTCATAATGACCCGTGATGATTTTAAATGCGGGTATTTAAGAAAATAATAGTGTAACGTTATCACGCTTCTCAGTAGCTGCAGTTAGTGCCTCACCTCCCTCGTTTCTTATGTCAACTTAGACGGTATGCGCCTGCACAGGAAGAAAGACGCGGTCAAACAACAAAAAGGTAAATATGACCCAACTATACATTCGATGATACCATTTCGTGTCAATTACGTTGACTTCATTATTTGATTATGTCGTTTATTTATTTGTATCGACATTACGTATATTACATTATATTTTGTTATTTTAAGGTTATATTTGAATAATGGATAAAGAGGAACGCGAAAGGCAGCGAATTCTGTCAATATTAGAAGAAAGCGACTCGGAAGAAGGTGAAAATTCTTCGGAATGCGAGGAAGATTATCACGTTAGCGAGCGTTCTCAACAGAGTGATACCGAGCAAGAGGCATCAGAAAATGATAATGATGATGTACCTTTGAGTGTCATCCAACGTCAAGTGTATTCCTCCGTACGTAGATCTAATCAGCACAATTCATCGGATGCAGAAACATCGAATCATGAGCTACTGACTTCAACTTATTCTGGTAAAGATGGTACAATATGGCGCAAAAAACCTTTTAGACAAAATGTTCGCATCCGATCAGAAAATATTATTACTTTTACGCCAGGAGTTCAGTCTGGAGCTGGATGTGCTTAATCTGAAAAGGAGTGCTGGAACATTTTTTTTCGATAGTGAAATGTTGGACGCTATTCTCAGATATACAAATTCACGAATCAGGGTAAAGATAATGTCTTGCTCTTATAAATGATCACTTGAGCGCTCGCAAGGAGATGCGCAAAAGAATAAGAGAGTTTACAGGAGAAACATCAGAGGAGCCCCCTGCTAAAGTTCGTGGTGTTCGTAAACGATGCCAGATATGCCCCGCTAAAAAAGACAGGAAAACTACCCATACCTGTCAAAGATGCAACAAATTCGTCTGCCCTGAACATATAATTTCCTTCTGTGGCGGTTGCGTAGATGACGAGGCTAATAGTGATTAACCCTAAGATTCTTTAAAATTTTTACATATACTTTCTTAAAGATCTCATATTTGTCATTCCAAAAAGTTAAAAATAAGTGTTATTTAGTCTTTTTTTTTATTTTTTATTAATAAGTTTTTAGAAGTTGAATTTTTTTTGTAACCGACTTCTTAAATACATAAAAAGATCTTTATATAACTTATTTTTTTTATTTTGTCTCCAAAATATTATAACTTAAGAACTATTCTTCAAGTTAAACACAAATTTGCTCTAAATGTCATTGAAATGGTAAAAATCAGCTACGGTTTAAAATCTGGGTAATTATGACCCATCATGCAGTTGTTGTACCTATTTTCTACCATGCTGACGCCGGGTTAATTATTTTTTTGTAGAACATGAAGAATGTTCTGGCAGTTCTGAAGGAGCTGAAGGTGGTCGAGATGAAAAGGAATCTACGCTTCTCCTTGGTGGTGTGGCAACTGGATACTACTCTCTGAAAATGATGACCATTGGACCAGAATCCCTCCAGGTATTTCAGAAATTAAATAATAATAACCTCAAACATACCACACACGGGGCAATCTGATCTCAAATACAAACATACAAATTATAGATACGATATTACACCCAGACACCATGATCGTGCTCAGTACACTATTATTTGTGCCGGGTGGGCAATGAACTAAACTAAATCAAATATAATACAAGTTTATTTATAAAATAAAATTTACTTTTTTCATGCAATATCACAGATGTATTAGATGCATCTGAGACCAAACAAGAAGATCCAACCGAGTCAGAGACTGAATTTAACAAGAGATACGTGGCACTCACACACAGGCTTGTACATCGGCGTGCTTGCATAGAACTCAATAGACGACAAGCAGACAATAGTTTTGGTAAGTCTTATTGCATTCAATACTAATATCACTTTACAGAAACCATAGTCTCGCAGAAAAACCATCTCGATTTAAAATTATAGGGTTTAATTTTCTAAATTTTCATTCTTGTTGTTCATAACAACGCACTATTTCTGTATACATAGGTACTTATGTTAAATTTTGTGCCAGAATACGGCATCTAGCATTGACAGCCAGTATTTGTATCAGCCCATTTGTCATGCAATAAATA
The DNA here is from genome assembly GCA_902825455.1 of Arctia plantaginis. Classification (NCBI taxonomy): domain Eukaryota; kingdom Metazoa; phylum Arthropoda; class Insecta; order Lepidoptera; family Erebidae; genus Arctia; species Arctia plantaginis. The sequence goes on from CADEBD010000294.1 coordinate 811,567, forward strand.
AAGAACCAATCCAAAAAATGTATTGTGCTACGAAATCAGATGTGTGTTCCAGCCTAGGTAGAACAGGAAGTCATCTCAAATAAATTAAAGGACAGGTGCACCGCGAAGACTATCTAAGTTCTCATTGGCTTCGATAAGGACTAAGCAACCTAACCTAATATATTATTTTCCTGGTCCTACATAAAAGAGATATCGATTATATTATAATCATTTAATGATATCGGTAGATATATTTTGTTAACAATGCAAAACAAAATGGATTTAGAAATAATTTACCATCACTAAAAGAAAGTATTTATTAATTATACTGAAAGGTTACAAATATTTACTAGATATTTATTAAATAAACAAAATAAAAAAAACACAAAGCGAATTAGTATCTTTAAAGTTTATATTTAGGTTTATAAACCTACTTATCCTTTTCGGCTACTAGTAAACTATTACAGTTTTGCGTCATACTATTATCAAAGCATAGTTAGTTAACCGTTCCACTTGCAAAGTGTGACGTCTGAAACTATTTCTAGTTGTTACTCTATTTAAATAACATCACCTATTATTTTAAGCGTGTCCCCTGAATTCTTTCGTTTATATTTTCTACAAGCTTGAAAAAAAAATATCGTTGTGTATGACATCATAATTCGTAATGATAAAATTAACATTAAGAGTTTACGACCTTGATTTTAAAATAATGACATTTATTTGTCCATTTATATGAATCATCCGTACAATTATAACGTGAATCGGCGAAAGGTACAGAATTACTTCGGAATTATAAGTGACAGATCTGTTGCGAACTAAAATTAATTCCTGAAGCGTATTTGAACGTCAGTCTTCAGTTGTTGACGACCCGCTACTGCGGCCAGATGATATTTATACGTTTGGCGTTCACTGTTTAGTTCGTATTGATTTTAGTTCAGTAAACTTATTACTGTGATAAATGACGTAATTGGCGTAATTGCTATGTAGTGATTTTAATTTGGTTAATATAGTGAGAAGTCAGTTCGAACTACATATATAGACAGTTGCACTTTCCGTAAATAATGGGTCATTCATGTAAGTTTGTTTTATAATCACTGGGTTCTTGGCTTTCATGAATTCAATTATTGATTTTATTTTTCCGTTTGCTATTATTTTGTGTTTTAGTTAAAGATAAATTGAAGTCTGTGGGGAGTTTGAGACAGAAATTGGAAGAAATCTTGAAATTAATGCTGATGTTATGGTGTCGACAGAGTCAAATTAACAGACTTCTAGCTTCAGAACCTAGTGGTAATGCGATTTTTTTTCAAATATTAGGACATACTGAAACAATGCAACCAATTTTCAGACATCTTGCTGCACAGAACCACTTCATTTGTGTTACTTAAAATTTATTTGTAGAGATTAAATGGTCTTGCAATTGCTTTTGTTCAAAACAACCTTAATTATTTTACTAAATTTGAATACCATCAATAAATGTACTTTAGATTAACTGCATTATTCACTCAAAATATTATCTTTTCAATCGACCATATGGCATGGATTTACATTCAATAACGTCAGTTTTTATCAAACCATTTGCAGTAAATTACCAGAGCACTGCAGATTCAGTGTTGCATTGATTGAATGAAAATTTTCATTCTTCCTGGACCATGGCCAAATACGAAAGTCTTTCCGCAAAACATTTTAACGTACAGGTTGCCCATCTTAAAAGCGAATGTGTGTCATGGCCAATTCTTCTCACGCAAGTTTATTGCCGTCTCTAGGCCAACATCATTTTACTACAAAAGAAAGTAATATTTAAATCCAGAATGAAGTAGATGTAGTATTCAAAAAATGTTCTGTTTATTTGTTTATAATATGCTCTTCGTAGTTTCAGTAAAATATTGATGTATGCATAATACCATTAAAGGAATAAAATCGGAATTTAAACACGTGCAGAAGAAAACAGTCACAGCGTTCCGTTTCTGTTCCGCTTCATCTAAAACATTTATTTTAGATAAAACGGAATAACATTGGAGAGGAACTGAAGTTCATTGGATTGGAAGGTGTTCTATATAATAAAGGCGACAAGCCTATAAAAACCAAATGATTTAACAAAACATAAATTCGTTTTATTTTGATTACTTAACTAAAACTTAGTTCATGAAAGGGTTTATTTTTATTAGTAACTGTTCAAGTCATCCTCCCAGGCCCCTCTTTCCCTCTGGGCACTCTGGGCACGTGCCCAGGGCCCCTCGATTGATACGGGCCCGATTCCTGCCAGATCACCAATCGAAAATCAATATTTATCACTAAAAAACATATTTATTTTAAAAATTCATTTGTAATGACTAACTACAATACTTTTTTTTCTATTCTAACAAAATAGTGCTCTACTGAGTTCGTAGGGGCCCCATTAAGCTAATTTGCCCAGGGCCTCCAATAGTCTAGAGACGGGCCTGTATCCTCCTTCCTCTAAAGTACAAAATTGTTTATTAACTGCAGCGTGAATCAAATCTCGATATTATCATTCAAAGAATAGGTAGATATGATTGTAAAAGAGGAATACTAACTGTTACATTTTTTTAATCTTACTATTTACTACTAGAAAGTGACAAAACAGTGGTGGTGAGACGTGGTAACGAAGAATTTGGGTTCCGAATCCACGGTAGCAAGCCAGTAGTCGTGTCAGCGATCGAACCCGACACACCGGCCGAGACATCAGGATTAGAAGTTGGAGATATCGTCATAGCTGTTAATGGTATGTTTGAACATATTGTTACTCTTAATATGCTAAGCACTCGGAAACCGTAAATATATGTTTAAAAAACATGTGGAACACATTGTCGCACATAAGAGTTTACGCCGAATTCAATGTCCGGAAAAGAACTTCTAACACCTACGGTAAAAGTGGCTATGGACGGTGATAGTTTCTTTTCATTGGGTGATCCGTGTATCATAAAAAATAATATGAAGAAGTATTTACATTCGATATAAACTAACTTTGTTAGAACAGCATTGATTTTATTTCTCATGGCGAAATGATTAATTTCCTTATTGGAACGAAGTTCCTTATAGCGCGTTAAACGCTCTGATGATGGGACGGATGGGAGCGAGACCGGCAAATGTGTAACAAGCCTTTTACCGACAACTACCAAAAAGCGAAAGGAACTTCGTTCCAACCGGGAGTCCATAGGCCCCTCAAGCCGTTTTTTTTTTAATGATTATATTTCTATCAAAAATAAATAATAAACTGTGGTGAGCGAAGATTTTTCTTTAGGTATTCTAAATTTTCGATATCCTATATGATATATGAAGAGGCACACAAACCTTTTCAATGATAAGTTGGTGTACGGTCCATTACATACTGAATATTTCTTTTTTGAATCATAATTATGTTTCTTTTTAATTTCTTTGCAACTAAAGTTATTTCAGAAAAGAAGTAACAAAAAATAAAATCAATGATTTCGTATTAGCAGCTGCTAAAACTAAGTTTACAATGTTTTAATGTTATTTCCTCTTTTTTAAGAATTTAGATAACTTATAGACTATATTTTACGTTCAAATTTTCGTTATGGTTTTACATGAAATTTTTTTTCCAATAAATCCATCTGTCATATTTATCCATAAATCAATTCATCGATCATTTGTTTATTTACAGGGATCAATGTTTTAGATAAAACACATTCTGAAGTAGTGAAGATTGCGCATTCTGGGTCTGAAATACTTGAATTAGAGGTAAGATACGTTGAAAAGTGTAATTTTATGTTGACAATAAGGCACACAAATATTTTTATTATTTTGTCATATGGTGTTGGAATTTAAACTATTTTTTTACCATTGTGTTTACAAGTGCCAATTTTAACAAATGAGACTCGATTTAAGTCGAATTGAATTTGCGTAACTCGAATTAATAGTTTCGTAATTCCGTTACTAAGCGTGCATTTGTCCTCACTTCGAAAGTGTATGCTGCATATTCTACTACATTCGTTAGACATCCAATCGTTTCTTTCCAAACGTACCACGGTTACCCATTATCTTCGTTTTGCCCATTTATGCCAAACTCCAGTGAAGGGAAATTTAATTCCAGTTACATCGAGTTATGCACAACACAAATGACTGACTCAACTTGTCCCATCGTTCATTTGTATCGTAAATTGTTGCTTATAAGCATTGACATACGGTACAACAATAGGTTCGATGTTATCTGCATCAATACATGTGCTGATACAGTTATCAAAATTAGTATGTACATGTACATACAATGCATATTTATTAGTATTTGAAGATGCGGGTAGGCCTAACATGACAGTACATGTATGTGTCAGTACCTACTTAGTAGTAAATAAATTACAATTATCCCTGGAGTGGCCTCTGATTGTTTTTTGTAAAAAGTGTAAGTTACTTACAGCTTCTAAAAACTGAAACTAAATATAATACATGGAGTTTTACGTAAATATTTCGTAACATTCTTGTGTTGACGTGACCGTAGTGTTGATGAATGAGTCAATTTTTTTTTAGATTTTAACTAATTCTAGTTAATATTTATCGTAGTTCAAATTTAAATCGCTTTAAGAATATTACCTTTGTCCCCAATCCTCAACTTTTTAGGATTCCGTACCTCAAAAGGAAAAAACAGAACCCTTATAGGGTTCAAGACTCTTTATCTCGAGAATTAAAGTTAAAAAAAGTATTTATTTAAAGTACGCAATCCATCATCTATTTACAATTTCACTTATAAAACACAGTACTTAAGTAATTATAGATTTTTGAAACTGAATTTCAGGAAAAGCTCAGAAAAACTCGATGCCTTAACTATTTATAACATGTACCTACCTACAAATTTGTACGGAACCCTCGGTGGGCAAATCCGACTCTCACTTGTTCAGATTTTTGTTTTTAATACAAGCTTCACCGTTTTTAATACAGGCTAATATTTTGTATAACAATTAATTTCCTTCATAACTACCTACAGATAATATAAAAATTGTTAAAATACATGGCGACGGATTATGATCGCAATGTATACCTACCTGCTATTACGTATCTGAACTGTATCACTTCGTTTATATACCGTTTAACACAAACTAGAGTTTACATAATTGTTTTGTTGCTTTTATATCATCAAACTGAAAACAGCTGCCCTCAATATAATAACTAATTTGCCTATTTAAAATTAAAAGCTTTATATCTCACATTAGGGATGCAAATAAACCATAATGTTACTTGGATATTATTAGAACATTCCAGTGCCGGTTACGTACCTACTCTAAAGATCAATCTTACCATACTATACGTCGTAACCCATTTTTTCAATCTTATTTTAGATATTACAATGTTAGTCAGTTAGTACAATTTGCGCCTATTTGTTGTACTCAATATTTTAGTTTTATTATCTATAGTAAACTATGATAAAGCATAGCATTTCTTACATATACGTATTGCCGTGCTAAATAATAATGAGACTTTAGATGTAGAATGTGTAGTGACGGATTAAGAATACGAATCACCACCCCTATTTATTCCGTGGGTGTCGAAAGGGCCGACGAAGGGAGCAATCTACGTAGGAGTCAGGACAACAGCCAATGCAAAGAGAAGGAAAACTGGACACAAAGCACAGAAAGAAGAATAAAGAATTTATTTATTATTCTGTGACACAAACCCTATACTCGTGCCAACCCGTTTGGCCAGTGTGGTATAGTAGGCTAAAACCTCCTTTCTAAGGAAAGGCCTATGTCCAGCAGTGGACAATTAAAGGCTGTTGATGATGATGAAATATTGAACAGACGGTAAGACAGTAAAGGTTTAGATTAAGTCGGTACATGGTGATCGTTGTTAACCTCCGACGTCACAACAGTTGTGACACCAAATTTTTACGCGGTAGCGTCTCTGTCACAACATTTAGAAGAATATATATCAGGGATTCTAAATATGTTTATTTCATTGAATATAATTATAAAATAACGTAGATATTGAGGTAATAATGACTTTGCTCAGCTGTGACTGGGTCACTAGTTCAAGGGCGCGACAGTAACGGGTCATAGGTCATCCGCGCGCCGCGACGTCCTAAGAGTTAAACCCGGTGGTTCGTGGGTGTCGAACGTAGTTACAATAATGTACTGATCGGAGCACTACAACATCTTAACATTAATTCGCATCACATGTCTTTCTCTATTTTTTTATTTAAATAATGGTGAAAAATCCCTTCGGATCTCCTGCTCCTTGAGGGCTCAGAAGCCAGGAGTATGTGGTGATTTGAATAAAAATCATCCGACGGCTGGCCTAAGGCGCCCTACTCTGGAAAGAACCGGACCATGTGATTTCAGGTCTCCCCGAATCGACACCACGCCTAATTAGGCCCTGTCCCAGAGGAAATGACTTCCCCCCTTCAATCGCATCATGACGGCCAGATAAATGCTGTATCTAGTTAGTTAGATTAAAACATAAGTTTTAAGTTATACGTGACCTTTTTGTTTTTATTAACCTTTTTGTACTGAGTTCCGTTGTGTGTACCTAAACTGAATAAAAAAAAACGAAGACACCAATCATAAGGTTACAGGCACAATTATACACGCTAATATTCTATTAACCTTCAGTACATACATTATGTATTTAACACTTCTTTAGGTCGCAAGGACATGCGAGGTAGTAGCATCTCTCGCTCATGAGGGTGGCCCCGCTGCATTGTACTCAGGCTATCTATGGAGAGCTGCGCCCATTAAACCTCATCATCCCCCACGTTGGACAAGGCGCTGGTTCGTGTTGAAGAGAGACAACTGCCTGTATTATTATAAAACAGATTCTGTAAGTATTTACATACCTATCTACATATAAAAATGCACAAATGTCATTTCTTATTGTTCTTTACAGAACAACCCATTTTCTTTTTTAGTATTTAGCAGCTATTGATGAGATTTAATTGTCATGTAAAAAGGTATTAGTCAAAGTAATTAGTAAATATATTCCTCTAAAGTTGGAACCTAATTGTTTTTAAAAATTATTAATGAATCACTGTCGAATGACGATCTCTAGGACCACTACTGATAAATAAAGTAATCAAATCCCGGGTTGGCCAGCAAAGCCATAAGTCCTAACACTGACAATTGGGTTATCAGCTTTATAATCAATCCATATACTTTTTCTTGATTGAGAGACTTGGAGGCGTCCATTAATAACGTGAGGGGTTTTCGACGAGTTTCTGACCCCCGCTCCCCACCTAATGAGATGTCGTGAAATTTGATTCAACCCTCTCCAGCATCCCCCAATCTCACGTGAGACTTTTTGAATGTGTTTTAGTGTAAAGATTGGCGGTGGCGCGTAAATAAACGACGGGCTACTGTGCAACTTCGCGGCACTCGCAATGCCATGATAAATATTATTGTATAAGACTTGACCATAGTTCCGTAAAGGAACATGTTTTACTTAATTTAACCCAGTTTTCTCAATTTAATAAAATAACATGTACGCAGATTCTTATAACAACGCCATCTATGTCGAATACAGAGTATCCATCCAGTGGGAGCCCTTATGCTTGTGAATTATCAACTCATCGAAGAAGATGCAGGGAGGCCAAACGGGTTCCGTCTACACCGAGGTGGGGGAGTGCGATTACAACTCGCTGCCGACACCGCTGAAGCATCCGCTAGATGGCGCGCTGTCCTCGCTCATGCTATTGACGCTAGTAATCAGGTACTTAAAATTGAATTACCTACTTTCAAATAGCTGTTTTTAAACCTTCTCCTAATATATTTTTTTATTACTTTTATATAAATAACATCTGCTATGAAAATTAAACTGTAATAAAAGTGGACACGACGATTAACAAAGTTGTAATAGTTTCCGGATTCCGTACTAGATGGCAGTTTAATAAATTCTTACTACACTGCCAGCCAATATAGAATCCGGCAATTCTCTTTAATTATATTTCATCTTATATGATTTGAAATGTATTATTTGATGTGAAATATATTATTATTTTATGACAAGTCAAGCCCCCATAATATACAGCAGACCTGCTGCTGCATGTTATGGGGGCTCGACTCGTGGGGCTAAGTCGCACTTTACTTCGGTACTGATTAACGAGCCGATTCGCAGCGCACGTTGATTCGATATTCGGACATAAGCCGTGTCGTGTCGTCTGTTCATATTGAGGCTATCGAATTAGTTAGAACCTTCTTTCTTTCTTTTTTACCTATGGAAACCCCCTCGTGTACGAATACCAGCACGTGGAGCCTCCACCCGAGACGACAAACGAGCCATCGTGGCTCGACGAGCGGCTTCGCGCCACTCGCGTACTTCTTCGGGCGGGGGCTGACTGCCGCTAACCGCCCGGAACTCAGTCGTCCGCCGATATACTTCGGCGAGCACTTCCGCCTCCAAAGCCCACGGAGGAGTTCCGGCCAACGTGCACGCTGCGACACGGTGCGGTATCCACGTATGGCTCTGATCGCCAATACCCCCTGAGGACGCCAAAGGCGTGCTCTATTTTGGGCGGTCAGAGCCGCTGCCCACCCCGGTGCGCCGTACAGTGCCATTGACCGGACAACCCCCGTCTACAGCCGTCTCGTTGCGACGCTGGGTCCACCTAGATTAGGCAAAAGTCGCCCAAGGGCAGACGCAGCGCCGACCAGCTTTGGAGCAAGCTGTCGGAAGTGTTCGTCGAAGAGCTACCTCCCGTCGAGGATCAGGTCCAGATACTTCATCTGGGCCTGAACCGGTACGAGGACCGAGTTGACGACGATTGAGGCGCCAGGGGGAGGACCACGACGAGGCCCATGAAATAAGAGGGCCTCGTATTTGTCCAGGGCCACCCATAAGCCCAGCGCCTCAATGCGCTCGACCACCAGAGAGAGTCTCCTGGTGGCCAGGCGTGCCGCCTCTTGGAAGTTCACCCCCCGGGCTGTAACCAATGTATCTAATCTATCTGTAATTTGTTACGCCGATGTAACAAGTTACACCCAGCCTGGGGTGAAAATCAACTTTAAGGGCCCAGTCGTACCCTATGTTCCATAGGAGGGGTCCAAGAACAGACCCCTGCGAACCACCGCACGACATGAGCCGACACTTCAGATTACTATCTCGTCCCAGAGTTAGAGCCTAGCCACACATTACCCAACTATTGTGAAAAAATAGGAAACATTCACAAAATTAGAGTTAAAAATTCAGATTAAATTATTCATTAAAAGATCTCATAATTTACAGAAAACTTAAGACTTCCTGCATGATGGAAAGAGAGTAAATTTTCTTATGAAAATAACTGTATTAGCACCTGAATTGCTCTTTATTTTGTCAAAGCAAGAGTCGGTAACTATTTAGTTAAAGGATTTTTCGGAGTGAGTCTTTTGTACCTGCCTGTACTATTTGTATTCTGTTTTTATGATAAGAATCGTTCTTAATATTTCTGGTTTGTTATTAATGCTTGATAATATTGGTTACATTTTTGTCGAGCAGTCGTGCCATGAGCCGTCAATAAAGAAGCTTTGTCTATAAAATGTATGTTGCTCGATATAAGAGAGAAATAATTTAACGGTTAATTATAACGTGTAATGTAAGTATTTTTAATCGATTACCCAGGCGACCCAAGAGTTTTTTTCACTTTTGTACTAAGCGGATAATGACAATAAGCACAATGAAAACAAGAGCACTACGCCTTAATTGAATAGTAGGTACCTACCAAGCTATTAATCAGCAAAAAATTATCATTGAGTTATCAAGGTTTTATGTTTATTAGATGGCAACTGATGAACTGATATTGAATAGTAAATAGTTTGTAATATTGTGCCAGACGGACAAATATCTAAAATAACATGTACATTTGCAAGAGGAGCAAACTACGCAAGAAAACAGCACTGCTAGAAGGAAAACTTCACACAAACCCTTTTTTTTTTTTTTTTTTAACGTGTGGAAATCCCCTCGGACCGTCACCCCTCCGGGGTTTGCGGCGGGGTGGTGTGTCGGACTCGGACCGACTAAAACCACACGGTGTGCCACTCTGCGCCTGTAACAGGAGGGATCCGGGAACAGCTGTTGTTAAGACATCCGGACCCCTCCTAGCGCCAGCCCGCTCCTGGTGCGGGCTCCGTCTCGATGTTTTTCCTCTCTTTATAGGCGACGTCCGGCACACGCGGACGCCGCCCCCTCGCGGCTGGCCAAACTAATGCGGGTGGAGGGGAAACCCACCCCGTCCACCCGCGGCCACACTCAGGGCGGCATGAGGCTGTGATAGGCGGGCCTCCGCCGCCCGGTTCGCCGGCGGCGGATCGGGGTCCGAGTGGAGGTCGTCCTCCCGGCCCTCTCCGCCGCCTCCTTCCGCGAGATTACTACCTCGCAGAAGGTAGCGACCGCGGTAAAACAACTGTCGCTACCGGCCATGGAGCGTACTACGGCCGGGTAGCGAGAGATCCACTCCGATGACTGCAGTGAGGGCCCGACGCTGCGCCGCCCATGCGGGGACAGACCGCCAGCGTGTGCTGGGCCGAGTCCTCACTGCAGTCGCAGTGGGTGGCAGGCGGGACTCAGTTCCCTCCTTGCGACCGTGTGCAGGTACTTTCCGAAGCAACCGTGCCCGGAAAGCACCTGCGTCAGCCGGAAGGAAAGGGTCCCCGTGCTGCCGCCCTGCCCACTCGGCGATGACCGGCTGGAGAGCCTCCACGGCGGCGAAGCCAGCGCGTGGAGTCTCCAGCCGGAACGACCAACGAGCCATCGTGGCTCGGCGAGCGGCTTCGCGCCACTCGCAGCACATCCTCGGGCGGAGGGCCGAAATCCGCTCTCCGCCCGGAAGTCAGCCACTCGCCGATAAACTTCGGCGAGCACTTCCGCCTCCAAATCCCACGGGGGAGTTCCGGCCAATGCGCATGCCACCTCCGTCGAAACGGTGCGGTAACCGCGTATGGCTCTGACCGCCATTACCCTCTGAGGGCGCCAGAGGCGTACCCTATTCTGGGCGGTCAGAGCCGCCGCCCACACCGGTGCACCGTACAGTGCCATTGACCGGACAACCCCCGTGTACAGCCGTCTTGTCGCGACGCTGGGTCCACCCATATTGGGCAGAAGTCGCCCTAGGGCAGACGCAGCGCCGACCAGCTTTGGAGCAAGCTGTCGGAAGTGCTCGTCGAAGAGCCACCTCCCGTCGAGGATCAGGCCCAGATATTTCATCTGGGCCCGAACCGGTACGAGGACCGAGTTGACCACGATTGAGGCGCCAGGGGGTGGACCACGACGGGGCCCATGGAATAACAGGGCCTCCGTCTTATCTAGGGCCACCCGTAAGCCCAGCGCCTCAATGCGCCCGACCACCAGGGAGACTCCCCCTGTGGCCAGGCGCGCCGCCTCTTGGAAGTTTGCCCCCCGGGCTGTCACGAGGGTATCGTCTGCGTAACAGATTACACCCAGCCCGGGGGGGAAATCGGCGCGAAGGGCCCAGTCGTACCCTATGTTCCACAAGAGGGGTCCAAGAACAGACCCCTGTGGAACACCGCACGACATGGGCCGACTCCTCAAATTACCTTCTCGGTCCTCGTACACGACGGTACGCTCCTCTAAGTAGTCTGCCACTAGCCGCCTCAGGTACTTTGGCACCCCATGATAGTGGAGTGCTTCCCTGATGCAGCTGAATGGCAGACTATTGAATGCGTTGGCGATGTCTAATGACACCGCCAACAGCACGCCGCCACAGCTCACTGCCTCTTCGGTCACGGCCCTCAGGCGCAACACGGCGTCGACTGTCGAACGCCCCGCCCGAAAACCAAATTGGGCGTCCGACAGATCGGGGCCCACCTCGCAGAGGTGCCGGACGATGCGGGCAGAAAGAACCCTCTCAAACAATTTGCCCGCCTCGTCCAGCAGCACGATGGGCCTATAGGCCGCGACCGAATCGGCAGGCCGTCCCGGCTTCTGCAGCAGGACCAGCTTCCCGCATTTCCAGCACTCAGGGAAGCGTCCGGACGCCAGGCTAGCGTCCAACACCCCCCTGAGGTGGTCCGACATGTAGTCGAGGGCTCGGGCCATCACTCGGGCTGGAACCCCGTCCGGCCCGGGGGCGGTGTTCTTGGATCGAATCCGTAGAACAGCCGCCCCCAACTCCGATTCCCTGACGGGCGGAACATCGACCTCGCTGACCCCGTCGTCTCCGGCTGATGCAGCCATTGACGGGGGTGTGTGCTCCGCCCGCTGCGGGAATAGGCCCTCGACCACTTCCTGCAGGAAGCTGGGCTGGAGAGTCTCCGTAAGGGGGGGGCCCGACGCGCGGAGCTTTTGTCGCACCGCGCGGTAAGGGCGACCCCAGGGGTCACGATTAAGACCCTCCAGCATCTCCTGTCTCTTTTCCTCTTTGGCGCGGCTAATGGCCAGCTTCAGAGTTTTCCGCGCCCGCCGGTACTCCTCATGAAGCCGGTCCTCCTCACCGTCTCCACGGTGACGCCGCCGACTGCGTGTGTAGGACCTCCGGGCACGTGTACAGGCCGCACGGAGGTCCGCCAGCTCCTGGGACCACCAGTAGACCTCCTTCCTTGGAGGCCGACGACCTCGAATGCGGGGCATGGCCGCATCGCAGATATGCGTAATCGCATCGCGAAAGCGGCCAGCCCCCACGTCGACCTCCTCGGTCGGAGCCTGAGGAGACAGCCACGAGTGAATTATGGCTGCCTCCTCTAGTAGGTCCCGGTTCAGTCTGGCAACAGCCCACCGCGGGAAGCGGGATAAACGCCGCGCCACGTGACCCCTACTGGAGTCCTGGGTCCGGGAGAGCTCAAATCGGATATACAGGTGATCCGAGAGCGTCTCAACCTCTTCCAGGACACACCAGTTCCTTACTCGTGCGGCGAGGGCAGGGGTAGCGAACGGTGAGGTCCACTATCGACCCCCCCCTGCTGTCGCACGCACGTGTTGGTGGAGCCTCTGTTTTAGAAGACAGAGGCCCACCGAGGCCGCCCACTCCTCTACGGCCTCGCCCCTTGCGTCCGTCCTGGGGGAACCCCACGCAATGGACTTTGCGTTGAAGTCCCCCAGCACAAGGACGTGCCCAGACGCTAGTCGCCGTATCGAGGTCTCCAAGCTGGTTAGGAAAACCTCGAAGTCGTTCAAACTCCGGTTGGGGGAGAAATAAACACCATATATGGTGATCCCCCCCCACTCGACGGCAAACATATCCAGTGCCCTTGTCTCTTAGCGACAAGGGCGGGGAATGAGCCGTCGTGGAACCGACGACTGCCACGGAGCCGTCCCAGTCACCCATCCAGTTTGGACGGGGAGGGACAGAATAGGGCTCCGCGACTACGGCAACACCTATCGACCACTGTGCCATGGTTTGCAGGAAGAGATCCTGCGCCGCGGCACAGTGGTTCAGGTTCGTCTGGACCAGGAGGCTGGAGACCCGATCCATTACTGGATCGTCTCTACAGCCTCCTCCATGGGCGACGACGTCGACGCACGAACTACATCGGAGGCAGCCTGGGTCGACTGGCTAGCCCCCGATGCTTGCTGAGAGTTGCGGGGAGGCTTGCAGCCCCCTTGCCCCATCTGATGATTGGCGGGCTTGTTACCCGCCGCACACACCGGGCAGTGAGGGGCGGCAGAGCATTCCACCGCCACATGCCCCGGTCGACCACAGCGGAAACATAGTCCGCTGCAGTCGAAGCAGCTTTGGCACTTGACGCGCGTGTGCCCCGATGCTAGGCATTTGTAACACCTCATCGGTCTCGCCGCCAGGACTGTGATCCTAGCGCTCACGAAACCGATGAGCAGCCTGCCGGCGTCGGCCAATACTTTGGCCGACGCTACGGGACAGCTGACCCACACGGCGCCAAGCCCCCCTGGACCGGGCGGATGGTGCCGACCCTGACGTTGTCCGCGCTGCACCCCGTCTTCTCCCGGATTACAGCGCGGACATCTTCGGCCGTCACAGAGTCGTCCAGGCCCGAGATGCGCAGCTCCGCGCACTTGGTAGGCCTGGCGATCTTTGACACCATCTGTGGCCGCGAATAAAACCCCCGCAGCCTCTCAGCGAAAGTGTCCGCCGTCTTGGCGCCTTTCAGCCCCTGGGAACTCGAGAACTCGAGCTCCCGTTTGGGCGAGGCGCATCCTGACCCCCACCGTCCCGAAGTCGTTGGCGAGGCTGTCCCGGGCCTTTTTAAAAACGGCCGCGTAGGACAGCCCGCCGTCAGCCGCCTCCGGGGATACGGTCACCACTACAGCCGCGGTTTTGGGCGGCTGCAGCTTCCGCGGCCTCTTTGCAGAGGCCGTTGCCACCGGTGGCGAAGGCTGGGCTTGGGCTGCTTTTTGGGCAGCCCTTTCTGGCCCGCCTTCGGGACTTCTTGGAGCCCCTCGCCTCCTGCCAGCCCTCGTTGGAGGGGGCAGGTGCGGAGGGGCCCGGCAGGGGTGTCGGAGTGGGGAGCGGAGGGAATGCCACTCCGCTCCTCGGCGCCGTTTTTAGGCCCCCGTCTTGGCCGGCACTTTGGCCTGCGCCTTGGGCCGGCGCCTGGGCCGGTGCCTTGGCCCCCCTACCTCGGCTTTTGGGGAGCCGATGGAAGTCGGGGCAGACGCCGCCGCCGCGTAGGAGAGACGCGGCCTCCCACTACGGGGAGCGCGGTCGGAGCGGCGGCCTTAGGCCGCTGTGTCGACGCGAGCGGGGGGGCGCATACTCGGCGCAGGAGGCAATCTTCGCCTCCAGGCCAGCCAGGCGTCCGTCCAGCATATTCCCAACTGCGATGAGGATTTCTCGCAGTTGGGAGTCAAATGCCCCTGAGTTGGTAGTAGGGGCAGGCTGGGACGCGGACGGGGCTTCCCGCTCGGGGAGGTTCGCCTGGAAGCGGGCGAACTGAGCGCTCAGCTCGTTCACCCGCTCCGTCAGCCTCTCGTTGGCCACCTGCAGGCGAGACACATCGCCCACTAGGCTCTCCACGACCTCCGACAAAGCGGAGGAGGAGTCCTTAAGGGCCCTCACAAACGAGCCCTTAAGGTTCACGGACTTGGTGGCCACCTTGTGGATGACGGCCACCGCCGCTTTCGCCCTCTCCTGCACGGACACGGAAGCCTGGGGGGCATTTCCCCCCACCGGCTCCCGAACCTTGAGCAGGAGATCCGCGATCTCCTCCTCCGCTACGGCCTCGCCGTCCACTCGTACATTCCTGTACGACTCCGCGTTTGAGAACGCGGAGCCTGACGGGGTCGAGACCGGGGCCGAGGCAGGTTTGCGTGCCCTCCCTCGGCGGCTGCTTGCCACCTTCGGTGGCATCATCTCCTGGGACGTGTCGGTTTCCTCGTCCCTGGAGCGTCCTCGTTTCCGGCTGTCGCTTCGCTCCGCCTCCATGGCGTCAGCGCCATCCGACGAAACGGCGGATCCGGAGCGCAGCCGATCTGATGCTCTTCGGCTCCCAGAGACCAGCGTCAGACTGACTTCTGGGAGCCCCATAGAGATAGGCGTCCCCGACGCCACCTCACCCTCAGTGGACGACCCATCCGCTCCACTGTTCTGCTTCTCCTTCCTTCCCTTCGTTTTCTTCGTTTCCGTTAGACTTGCCTTCTGTTGTTGGTTATTTCCGATCGTTTTTTGTGTTTTAAGGTTTTGAATTTTTTCCATATTTAATCCCACGAGTGGGGGAGAACTAAAGGTCCACCCGGGCAGAGATCCCCCATTACCCGGGCAAGCGTAAGTTTTTAACCCAACCGAGGGGTCCGCAGGTACCTCGGCTTGGAGTGCGCTCGCGACTGAACTTCCCATCAGCCATGCATCCCCTGGCCACGCACCAGAACACGGGATTCGGGGAATTTTTTTAGAGAGGTTATCTTCCTCGCGGTCCGGGCGGTTAAGCCAAGACCCTCGCCCCCGATCAGAGCCGCGAGACTTAACCACAGCGCTCTTCTCAGGATTACGATATGCCGACGGTTGACAGGGAGACTACGTCCCCCTGCCTGCTCGGTGGTAGTGTGAGTACACGCCGAGCCCGTCCTCCTTTCTCCACCGCTGTCAGCGGAGAAACTGTGGCCCCTACAGGGCCCCGCCATCAGGTTTTTTACCGAGGTTTCCTCCTCCATGCTCCGAAGAGCGAAGAGCCAGCAGGGCAACCGGCAGACACGCCCACCCTGCTGGACCAGGCCTTGCCCGAGAGCCGATGAACGGCTGCCTCTTCTGCTAGAATATTGGCCGCTGGCGATAATCCTCTCCTCCAAGAGGACAAGGAGGAAACAGTACCATCGCCAGCGTTTCCAGGGTGCACCACGAGGAGGTTTTCTAGCCCAGCACCCCAAACCCTATACTAACCCGTGTGGCCAGCGTGGTATAGTAAGCCAAAATCTCCTTTCTAAGGAGAAGCCTATGTCCAGCAATGGACTATTAAAGGCTGTTGATGTAATGTGATATGATGAGATATATTCATTAGAAAAGGAATACTTAGAATCTATCCATGTGTAATTCATTCTTAAACCTGTCACGTGAGTAATTACAAAACGTATAATATGTAAGGTTATTTTCTTAAGAATAAGTAATATAGAAAAAACGAAAAATATATTTCCACAAAGTAATTACCAAATCAGCTTTGAGGAAAACGTATTCTCAAACTCAAAAACATAATTACAGGAAATTATGTAAATCTGTTACTCTAAATACGATTTCTTTCGATTTTTTCAGCGAGATGGTTGGCTCGAAGTAACCATGCGGAATATGAAACTGCCACCATCGTCGATCCCCAGGCCAGATTGCTTCGGTTATCTAATGAAACTTGGCTCCAAATGGAAATCTTGGGCCAAGCGTTACTGCGTACTCAAAGACGCCTGCCTTTACTTCTATAATGATGGGAATAGCAAAAATGCATTTGGTAAGTTGTAAGCACACCACGACTAGCTCGTACGCAGTGGCAAGTGTTTCACTTCTATATGTGGGTTTAATTGTTTCACAGTGCATGTAAGTCTTAATTTAGTAATTTAGGTATTACCACCTATGCACATTATGTATTTATTATAAAAATGTACATTTTTATCTTAGTATAAGCCTATTAGTTATTTTTTTCAAACTCGTTGTACATTAAATGTCCTGATATATTTTATACTATACAAGCTTGCGCCTATGGCACCGTAAAAAGTATTTTGTTTCCTTTTTTACGGATGAAAATAATTTTGTATTTAAAATTAATTCGAGTAGTTAAGACGTGAAGTAGTTAGAAACAGACGGATAACTTCACTTTTATAATATTACAACTTCTTAATACACTGACTGGATCGTGTTCCATAGTCCATGTCAGGGAATATCAAACAAGTCACTGTACAAAACAAACTACGCAAAGTCAAACTTTGAAGCAATAGAACTGTCTTATCACATATAATATTGGATGTACATGATATAAGTTTCCTACGCGGTTCATATCCACTCACTATGTGTCAATGAACCGTGACTTGCCACTCCAATCGAACAAAATATGTTTGAATGTACTAAGCATTCTTCTAAACTATTCGAACACAGTTGTGAAAAAAAGGTGTGATTACAGATTTTTTACTAAAGTACACCTTTTCTATGAGGCAGTTTAATCCCTATATGTGTTGTGATGAAATTACTTATGGACGAGATATATTCTTTTCGTTCATTCATTGTTACTCTTCTAGACCAAATTATTTGCGCAGCACGTGTCAGTTGTATTAAGAAGGCAAGGGCCTTACTAAGAAAGAGTTAGTGAATACGTAGTATAAAAATATGCTGAAATTTTGTTTTTTACTTACTTACATTTTGTTAAAGGTATGGCATGTCTTCACGGCTACAGAATACAGACATGCGCGCCAGGTGGGAAGAAATTCGCGTTTGAAGTTATGCCTACAGAACCTAAGCAAAGACATTTTTACTTCCACACTGAGTCAGAGATGGATAGGAAACGGTAAGACACAAGAGTTTGTACAACATTTACTTGAATATTTATAGATTTTTTGTAGTTTTTAGGTACATGCTTAAAGTATTTTCTTATAATTTAAAGATTGTATTGACTTATTGTTTTTGCTTTACAAGGTCTTCGGATTATAATAAACAAAACCAGTTATTAGACTTAAAACGAAAATCTTTTGATTTTTCAAAATGTATGCTTTCATATTTTGATGGTTTTCATCGAGTGAAAGAAAGAAAAACATTTATTCGTGGACTTAAGAACATACACTCACAATATAAGAGAAACTTAATGTAAATTGTGATTGTAGTAAAATACATACATGTTTTCAAATATTAGTGATTAATCTTTAATTAAGCTTTTTGTCTTCACTTCTTTTTTAAGATTCTTTACAATTGAAATAAAACAATTCAAGAAAATAAAAATGACATTAAAGTACCAGTACTCCAGCGCTGCTTGTTGGCATCCCTAGTGGTATAGAAATGGAAACCCACGCAAGGATCCCACAAGGGCTACTAGCCCGCTCGAGTGTTTAGCAACAGTGATCTTCTACTTGACATGGAAGTTTGAAGTGCAGTATTGTCATGGAAATATGATCTATCGCTCGTTCTCACGACATGGAAACAGTGCGAAGGTTCACTTAGAGGGTTGGGCGGGGCGTTCGACAGTCGACGCCGTGTTGCGCCTGAGGGCCGTGACCGAAGAGGCCGTGAGCTGTGGCGGCGTGCTGTTGGCGGTGTCATTAGACATCGCCAACGCATTCAATGGTCTGCCATTCAGCTGCATCAGGGAAGCACTCCACTATCATGGGGTGCCAAAGTACCTGAGGCGGCTAGTGGCAGACTATTTAGAGGAGCGTACCGTCGTGTACGAGGACCGAGAAGGTAATCTGAGGTGTCGGCCCATGTCGTGCGGTGTTCCACAGGGGTCTGTTCTTGGACCCCTCTTGTGGAACATAGGGTACGACTGGGCCCTTCGCGCCGATTTCCCCCCCGGGCTGGGTGTAATCTGTTACGCAGACGATACCCTGGTGACAGCCCGGGGGGCAAACTTCCAAGAGGCGGCGCGCCTGGCCACAGGGGGAGTCTCCCTGGTGGTCGGGCGCATTGAGGCGCTGGCTTACGGGTGGCCCTAGATAAGACGGAGGCCCTGTTATTTCATGGGCCCCGTCGTGGTCCACCCCCTGGCGCCTCAATCGTGGTCAACTCGGTCCTCGTACCGGTTCGGGCCCAGATGAAATATCTGGGCCTGATCCTCGACGGGAGGTGGCTCTTCGACGAGCACTTCCGACAGCTTGCTCCAAAGCTGGTCGGCGCTGCGTCTGCCCTAGGGCGACTCTTGCCCAATATGGGTGGACCCAGCGTCGCGACAAGACGGCTGTACACGGGGGTTGTCCGGTCAATGGCACTGTACGGTGCACCGGTGTGGGCGGCGGCTCTGACCGCCCAGAATAGGGTACGCCTCTGGCGCCCTCAGAGGGTAATGGCGGTCAGAGCCATACGCGGTTACCGCACCGTTTCTACGGAACGATGGCTCGTTGGTCGTTCCGGCTGGAGACTCCACGCGCTGGCTTCGCCGCCGTGGAGGCTCTCCAGCCGGTCATCGCCGAGTGGGCAGGGCTGCAGCACGGGACCCTTTCCTTCCGGCTGACGCAGGTGCTTTCCGGGCACGGTTGCTTCGGAAAGTACCTGCACACGGTCGCTAAGAGGGAACTGAGTCCCGCCTGCCACCACTGCGACTGCAGTGAGGACTCGGCCCAGCACACGCTGGCGGTCTGCCCAGCATGGGCGGCGCAGCGCCGGGCCCTCACTGCAGTCATCGGAGTGGATCTCTCGCTACCGGCCGTAGTACGCTCCATTGCCGGTAGCGACAGTTGTTTTACCGCGGTCGCAACCTTCTGCGAGGTAGTAATCTCGCGGAAGGAGGCGGCGGAGAGGGCCCGGGAGGACGACCTCCACTCGGACCCGATCCGCCGCCGGCGAACCGGGCGGCGGAGGCCCGCCTATCACAGCCTCATGCCGCCCTGAGTGTGGCCGCGGGTGGACGGGGTGGGTTTCCCCTCCACCCGCATTAGTTTGGCCAGCCGCGAGGGGGCGGCGTCCGCGTGTGCCGGACGTCGCCTAAAGAGAGGAAAATATGTTGAGACGGAGCCCGCACCAGGAGCGGGCTGGCGCTAGGAGGGGTCCGGATGTCTTAACAACAGCTGTTCCCGGATCCCTCCTGTTACAGGCGCAGAGTGGCACACCGTGTGGTTTTAGTCGGTCCTAGTCCGACACACCATCCCGCCGCAAACCCCGGAGGGGTGACGGACCGAGGGGATTTCCACACGTTAAAAAAAAAAAAAAAAAGAGGGCTCAATGAGATAGAGGTCTGACTCTTGGGATTTGTTAGTAAAGCTTTTTACTTCAAGTTAGACGAAGCTGATAAAAATTGAAATGGGTATAATGAATAAAAGTTACAACACCTCAATTAGGTACAATTTAACTTTAATAAACAAACGCTGCCTTCATTTCTATGATAAGTACTAAATTATATATATATATATGTATATATTTATAATAGGCGTATAATATGTATATATTTCTAAAAATGTATGTACCTTTATCAGTTTTCTAAAACTCATAGTAGCCCTCAAGCCAAGCGATGCATAATATGCCCTAGGTTTTTAATAATTATAGTATAGGTCTAAACAATATGTAAATTGTAAGTGAAATAAGTTTTATACATGTTAATGTGTCAAAATTGTATGTATTGCTAATATTGAAAAAAGAATCATAAACATAGGTATGCAGAAGAATCCCATTTTTAAAACCAAAGGCAATCATCTTGTTTTTATAGAAATAAAAATCAAGGCGATATATACAATAAAAGCTTGTTAAGCCTGTCCTTAGCAACAATGCTAGTCGTTATGCCGTTCCAGTTTATAATAATTGAACTTTTGAATGTGGAACGATTAAGTATTACATAAGTTGTACGGCCTTAGTCATACTTCTGAATAAATGCTCTAAAGATAGAAATTCGATCTCTAAAGAAAATAATATTTTAATAAATCCTTTAAAAAAAATAAGTAGAACCGACTTTAAACAATATTAAGAAAAACACTAAAAATAAAAAAATAAAAATTGCAAATGTAATTGCAATAACAAAAAAGAATGCAACCCTCAATACAACAGGTAACATTAGAATAGCAATAGATAACTTCTAGTCTATTTGAAGTCGGTCCTAAGTCAAAAAAGTACTTTATAGAGTAGGCAAAAAGCGGCGCGGAAGCTGCGAGGGTCTTCAAGCTACGCAAAACATGCGAAACGAGTCAAAGTGGGTTACGCACATCTTTAAACGCGCATAATAAAAAAATCTTCTTCTAGGGATTTTATAGGGAAGGTGATCATCTTATATACCTATCTTTGAAATTACTACCATCCGTGACCGCTATCCGTGGTCACAGCTTGACTTCAGAGTTAGCCTGTAATCACGTTTAATGCAGGTTATAAATAAGTATCACAGAACACAAAGGATTTAAAGTTAGTTAATTATAAAACATCCTTCCTTTTAAAATACGTTTCAAGTGGCGAATTGTACTCGTATATCAGCCTAAATAAATTTTTGATCTCAAAGAGCTTCGTGGGAGAACCTTATCAATATTGTGACGGTCATTGAAAATAACCTTCGAATAGTACGTCGTTATTATCCAATATTAAGTTTGTCACCTTTTATCGCATTTTCATAAAACTTTATATACTATATTATCTTTTGTCTATAATATGTGAATAACATATTATGTCGAGTTATTGCTCCTATTATCATAAATGTATTAGTATTCAACATTATTATAATAATTTCGGTTAGAAGGCTCGGAATTTTCAAGGTAGTTGGTGATCTAAACCGTGTCGTAGTATACTGAAAGCCGACCTCAACCTAGTTTGTGAAAATAATCGGAGGATGATGACACGTATAAGCAATATTCCTTTCATACCACTTCCAAAGAAAATATTTATGTTCAAGATAATCCCAATTTGTTTATATAATCTTTAAAGTGCCTTGTTAAAGCTAATGGCCTCAATTACGTAAGGTGTGGTGACGGATTACGAATACGGAGTGTCACCACCCCTATTCATCCCGTGGGTGTCGTAAGAGCCGACTAAGGGAGCAAACAACGCAGAATAACAGCACTGCGAAGAGAAGGAAAACTTAAAACAAACCCTATAAAAAAACCCGTCTGGCCAGCGTGGTATAGCAGTCCAAAACCACTTATCTAAGGAGAGCCCTATGTGCAGCAGTGGACTACTAAAGGCTGTTGATAATGATGATAAAGTAACTGCTACTAAAATTAGAGTTGGCAAAGTCTATTTGTTTATATACCTCCATCTAACCTTTCGGGGATAGAGGCATGAGCGTGTATTTGTATATTTTGGTATGCAGTTTATTTCGTAAAATGCTCACAGGAGACAATGCTCACTAAGGCGGTATTAGTACTTAAAGTACGCAGAGATCAAGGATAAGGCAATAAAGTTTGACCTGTACTAGAACCTTCCATCAAACTGGGATGCCCTGTTTTACTCAGCCCTGTGCTATTACGTCGTATAGTGCTATAATGTGTAAATTGTTCGGACTAATACCGGCCGCAACCTTTCAACAAAGTTCCACAAGGCAAAATTTTCATCCACACCACTTGGATTATTGGCGTTCCACCCCTGTGAGCTTTTCAAGACACTTGTTGCCTCGCACTACCAACCTGTGGGACAAGTTATCGGCTGCGGTATTTCCAGACCGATACGACCTTCAAAACTTCAAAAAAAGAGCCTACTCCTTCCTCAAGGGCTGGCAACGCGCTTATGATTCCATAAAAAAAATGAATTTAGTATCTTCGTTTTTAACAAGCAAAGTTTTAAGTCTAGTAGCTTCAAACTTCATAATATTATTTTTATTTCTTGAACAAACTGTTGTGTCAGTTACGATATTTTATCGTGAAATGAAATTCAAAACATTAACTATACGAAAAATGTATCGTAAATAAGATTGACGTGAAGACTAAATATTTTATAATTAATTTAAAGACTAGTTTCTTCTCATGTGGGAACTCAAACTTATCTGTTGGAGGACATCCTGTGCGCATCAGATATGTGATTGGGTATCTTAACCAATTAGATTAGCCGACCGATCGACGGGCCTGTTGGTCTAGTAGATAATGACCCTGACTGCTAAACCAGAGGTTGTGGGTTTGATTTCCACCCAGGACAAATAATTATCTGTACAAATAATACTGCAGTGGTGTACAATAAAGATTTAAATAAAAGAAAAAAAAATGTGTGATGATCACTTGTTCTGTCTCTATGTATAGATTATCTATAATAATATGTATGTATTTATAAATACAAAACTATATTTATCAGCAGTCTGGTTACCATAGTACAGGCTCGGGATCAGACGGCCGTGTGTGAGATGTGTATTACTATTAGCATATTATTAATTGGAGTCACCACTGCCTAAGAATAAAGTAGGTTGTTGTTCTTTCAAATAATGTACCTTATTTAGACGGACATTTAATATAAAAATAATTATTACCGTTCACCCTGTTCTTATGTGAATACGTTAATCTTATTTATACCAATAATTTAACATGGCCTAAAAAGGAATTCATGGATGGCTCTATATATGTGGCTAATTTTGTCAGTCATCTGTCTTGATTGTGATCAATCCGGGACCACAGGCCTGTTAATTTTATTTATGTAATGTATAGTACACGAGCAAAAAATAAAAAGGGTAAGGGTGCCGTTTTTTTATGATACGTAGACATTTTTTAAATCACCTAATGAGAATGATAATACGTCCCTAATTACTCACGTAATAACGTAGTACATCATATCACATCAAATCTTCAGCCTTTCATAGTCCACTGCCGGATAGCCCTCTCATTAGAAAGGAGGATTTGCTCGCTTGGCTCACTGGCCAGACGGGTTGTTCTGACACAAACCAGGCAAACTTGACACAAACCCTGTATCAAGTTTTCCTCCCCTTAGCAGTGCTGGTGTCCAGCGTTGTTTGCTCTTACCACACCCACGGTATGAATAGGAGTGGTAATACTCCGTATTCGTCTCGTATTTTACACACGTTTTTTTCTTTATTTTTAATTATATAATCTTTACATAGTATAAAATAGAGTCGCTTTTTCTTGCACGCTTAGATCTTTTAAACTAAGCAACGGGTTTTGATGCGGTTTTCGTCAATAGAGAGACTAAGTCAAGAGGAAGGTTTATATGTAGAATATATGCATATCATAACAGAGAAAATTCGAGAATTTCTAAGATTGGTCGTAACAAACATGTTTTTGTGCGCTTACATTGCAAATGCTGACTAAACATTACAAGATAGATAAAAATAATGTATTACGGAATTATATATCTCAAAAAGATCTAGAATAAAATCCCGAATGGCGTATGTCTATCTCCCAAAGATAACCCAGAGCAACAATTCTTTTTATATATTAAAAAAAAAAGTAATTTACAAAGTTATTTTGAACTTTTGAAATAAATATATTTGATACTTTGTGCATTTAATGTAGATAAAAATTGCCTTTAACTGCATATATCATTAAAGGAAATATCTTAGTAGATATTGGAGATTTAAAATACGGGGCCGACGTGGCCGTTGCCGTAGCCGCGTCGTCGTGCCGTACGTCCGTCCCGGGTGGTAACGGCCAACAGGAGCTGAGCGGGCCTATAAATGTTGTATATACAGACGGCCTGTAGAATAATCTTATCATAATAATAGTAAAATTAAGTACTCCACTCTGACAGCAAAATCGTAATAGTATCTGGATTGCGCAATAGCGAATCGGGGTGGATCGCTTGTAATGTATATAATACACCAGATTATTACATACACCTTACTAAATAAGAACAATATTTAGTAGGGTGTATTTTAAAAGTACTTTAATTTTTTAAATATGGTTCCTTTTTCAGATGGATGGCGGCTTTGGAGTACTCCATAGACAGGTGGATGAAGGCTGGTTGACGACGAACCATTTCTTCTGAAGATTCATTCGATTTTGTATAATATAGTTTTATTTTATTCCTTGTTACGTACACCATATTTTCTTTATTACAGTAAACCGTGTTGTTTATTTCTCCCATTCGTAGAAAGTAACGTTTAAAACGAGACGCAGAGGTATCAAGTACTTGAGAAGAACGTTAAAATTGAATATCTTGTAATATAATTATTTAAAGGTTTCTTTTTTTTATTTATTTTTATTTCTCGTTTGACATTTAAAGAAAATGTTACGAAGTGAGAGCTTTACCTTCGATATTTGGA
Organism: Arctia plantaginis; assembly: GCA_902825455.1. Classification (NCBI taxonomy): domain Eukaryota; kingdom Metazoa; phylum Arthropoda; class Insecta; order Lepidoptera; family Erebidae; genus Arctia; species Arctia plantaginis. Next base: position 836,691 of record CADEBD010000294.1, read on the forward strand.
GTTTTAACACATACTTGTAGCTATTGGATGTCAGTTTAATATTGAAAGTTTCATATTTATGAAAGACTAATCGAGTTGTACCACTTTTTTCAATACCATCATACAGTTATTTTAGATATATATGTACGTGTATGTATGTGTCTAATTTAAAAGTTGGTTATTCCATTATTTTTTGGGATAGAATATTACACGTTTCTTGCTCCAATTAATGACTATTAGTGCACCCTTACCCTTTCGAGAATACGTAACTGACATTCCCCGGGGCTACCAAATACAGTAAAATGAGTTACCTTAATTTTTTCCTTCCCTTAACTCCGGCAATAGGAATATATAGTGACTTCACAAACACCTATTAGACAGTTACAAAGAACACCAAGACTCAGAACCACAATTTGTAGAGCTCACAAAGTGTGGTCCCAAGTGGGGAATGAACCCATAACATTCAGCGTAGTAGGAAGCGGTGAAGTCGCTTAAACCACTATGCCATCCGTGCAGTCAACTCATTAAAATAAGAGTCCTGAAAACAACATCAATTAGTGACTTTGGTAACTAAGCATGGTTCAGAAATATGGCTTTTATAATAAGGGCCATTAATATTATATTTGAGTTGCAATTTATATTAAAAAGTATTCAAAATCGTTTAAGTGCATAATATGATACAACTATTAGTTTATTTGTTAAATTTCTAACTCCTCCAATTTTCCTTTGATTTATTTCGTTGCGGGTTCATAGAGAGTTTAATTGTTTCCTGGGACTATCCGAGTGTCATAACCCGGGGTGTTCACTGGGTCACTGCTGTTGAAAATGGTGAACAGGAGTTACTGTGGTGGGCGTTTGGAAGGTATTAGTCCCAAAAAACTGTTTTTTGTTTGGGGGGCTAATACTTTTTGATTAAATAATTAAAGCCATGAATATAATTATTTATTTGACTGTTACGATGGTACTTAATTGAAAGTATTAGACACACTTAAGTTTTGAGAACCTTCCTGAGGAAATAAACCGGAGTTTAAATAACAATGATAGTGCCAATAAATATCAATATTCCATTATTTTTCTATGAATGGGATTGAAAACAACAGAGACAAGAACATTAAAACCTATCTTCATCTAACTACGTTAAAACTTAGCGCCTTCCATAATTTAATTGTTAGATTTCACATGGCAATTTTCAAATTTTGCTCGGACACGCCAAGCGTACAGACGGTACTATGAGAAATTAATTAAACACGCTATCTGAGTTCACTGGCATACATGCTCGGTTTTATTCGTTTTCCTTCAAAAATATCATCGAATAACTAAAAGGTACGAACGCATATAAACGACATCACATCCCGTCCTATTGTACCTTAAATACAGTCATAGAATTTGATACCAAATATATTCAGTAGAAAATATTCAATGATTTATATTACACAAGTGTCAAATATAATTTAAATTTAATGCAATTATAAATATTTAGATATCATGGCAACGACGCATCGAAGATGATAGTAATACATGTTTGATTACATGCATAGCTTTAAACTATTTAATTCTAAAATATGAAGATAACATAATATACTTATCAATGATTTTGACTGCTAAAATCAGAAATATTAAACGTCCTTTTAAATCCCTGAAGTTACGACTGACGAAAATGAGACTAAAATGGAAAATAAATAATTCAATATAAAAAATCCTAATACATTATAACTACGTATATATCCAGACTATAACTTCATGGGGACGGATTTTTGAGATTACGAATAACGTAAAATAACTATTTATTCCAATGAGCCGATGCAAAAGATACGAGATATTGGACTTAGAATAACGACTGACATCGTAAGGATATAAAAAATATTGATGATGAAATCTAAGATGATAATTATATTAAGATGAAAAAAATATTCCTACTAATAGTTACATGGATATTTATTATTTTAGATGTGGACGTAGAAACAGTAGATATATAAATAGTAGGTATTATTATGGATGTGCCAATTCGTTAGTAAAGTTATAAAGCCCTAGATAGATTTTAACCTATTAAAGCACAATCCACTGAACGTTTATTATTTTAATCCTATTTCTGTAACCCTTGTATAAATAGCGATTCTTATCAGTGTTGTGAATTTTTGACAAATCGTTTACAAATAATATGCGCGTATAATTATGTAAGAATTATTTCTTTATCAATTAATGTAAATATCATAATTTTGGATGTGGGGTTGCAGAGATTACGAATCACTTTATATTACTTATTTAAAATGTAATTTATAAATGTGTAATTATGATCAAATTTATTGGTATAATCCCCTTTAGAATGTGGTCCATACTAGGTGACTTAAATTGTGCATTAAAATGATTAATAATAGGGAAACATAAAACCATATTGATGATTTGTATATAAATAATCAATAAAAGCTCAATATATATTAAAAAAATAAAATAAAAAGACTTGATTATAACACAGTCGGTTAAAAGCTTATAGTGTAGTTATGTAAATTAGTAAATGTTTACATAGTTGTGTATAAGAGAAATGAAAAATTTGTTTACTTATCGCAAATTTATAAAATGCACGTTGTTTAAAAGTAAAGTTTATCGTTTATTGATAATTTATAGGTTTATCAACGATATACATAAAATATATACCTAATAATTATTGTAATGTGTTCAATAAATAAGTAAATCAGAAAAATGGAGATACTTTTATTCCATATACATATTATCAAATATACAGATTGTTACAGAAAGATATGATTATATTCTAGGGCCATATAGTAGAAATATGCCAACATTTTTCAAAAATCTTGACTTTTAATAAATAAATCTACAATAAATAGGACAAATATCTTTTGAAGAAAAACTAATTCAAAATACTTTCTTGCATTTAAATAAATTATTTGTTCGCTACATTTAACTATTTCAAATTTTGACCACAATTTTCTGCAGCACTTTGTATATTAATAATTTTTAATCTTTATTTTCATGCCAAAAAATGTGCCAAATTTTAATGTGAATGTTAACAAATATGAAAATAATTTCTGTTAAATGATATTTAATAATAGTATATTATTTGTTAGGTGGAAGACATATATAACTTAGTATCAATCAAAGTTTTTTAATAATATATGTGACTGTATGAATAGATTTCGTTGTAATAAAGAATAAATAAAAATAAAATGTGTTGTTTTAATTTGCTGCTTAATGTCAATACGATAGGTAAATGAACTCGTAAAATACAGGATCTTGACTTAGGTGATCGTGTGCGTTCACCACCCATCACCCTTATGCAGACCCATAATAATAATGTCAAAAATTATAAAAAAAGATTTATAAAATAGAATATCAATTAGCGACCACGGGTGAAATTCATGAAGCAAGATATAATTCCGAGGGCTGTGTTAATTTACACGACTTATATGCTACTAACACGAAAAATAAACAATCCAGCGATATCCTTCCCTTTTATCGCTCCCAAAGTAAAAACGCTATGAAGGCTTCGGCGGGGCCGTAGCGGGGCGAGGTGTGAAGGCCGGGGAGGGGCAACGCTACAGGAGCGCTACTGCCTCTGACGCCGGTAGTACGCGCGCTCAACTCCCTCCAGTCGCGCGCCATCTGCGCACACGCAGCCTGCGCGCACGTTAACGTCATACTGAAAAAACCTCAATAGTACAACAGTGCCAAACTCTATGAACGGATTACAGTGAACAAACTAGAAGTGTATAACTTGTGTGATGAGACCGAGTGAAGAAAGGTGACATCAACATTTTCGTTCACCGTCTCTATTAACTGTTTATGGCCTGTACAGTGCGTCTATTGTTGTGCTCGCTTCCACTAATCTCCTATTCACCTGTCTCAACGCCACCTACTGCGGTTGGACTGTGAAATGTGACAAAAAATTGCAATGGACATCCATTGTACACTTGCGGACGATAGTTTGTAAACTTTGTGGGTTCACTACCTGACTACTGGAGGGTAGGGGCTCGACAGATCGACGATTGATCGCCTAACCACCTTGTGAGTGTTTTTTTACGATAAGCGTAATTTAATACAGCGGATGTGGAATAAATTGGGTAGACAGGGTGCGCTTCGCTACCTGTTTTATCGTGTGCCCTCTATGTTATTGTTTTTAACTCGACTCATATGCTTTATAAAAACAATTCTGGGAACTAAAGGTCGTATGGTTTTGCTTCTATTGTTATATTTTACAACGCTATTTACTTAATACTTCCTGCCACCGTGCTTCGCAATAATTATCTAATTGTTCTTGAGGTTTAACTGCAATTGTGTTAGAGGATTGTCAGGCTATTGTTTGATGTGAGCGTAAATAATTTACAGGGTTTTGGTTTACAGCTGTGTAGATTATTTAATTGTATTTTTAGTATACTAACCATAAATTGTGGACAGTTTTTATAATACCATGTTTTTTATTAATGGAAAAATGTCTTTATTACATGTATATCCACAAATACATATAATTATATTATAGTACCTGTTCATAAGCGTTTAGATATGTGTTACATACTTAATATTATAAATTTAAGGCGTATCTATGCCTTCATCGCAGATTAATTATACATTTTTAATGTCCGTACATAATTACTAGTAAACGTCTTGTAACAACAATGTACACAGACATACACGTGTATACAGATAACATATTTAAATATAGCCTTAAACTGAAATGAACTTTCAACTCTAAATGTATAACGATATAGCGCATAACAGAATAGCAAAGTTATTAATGTAAAATCAATGCGGTTTTAAAATGCTTCCTTGTGTTACTACTCAAGTCCATCCAATACCTTACTTATAATTGCAGTACTATTTTCAAAGCCATATCATCCAATAAATTTTATTAAAAGAAATTCTTAACACTTTCTCATATAAAATTCCCTTATATCCAATAACTACCTGTTATTACTATACCTAACCGATGAATATAAATAGAGAGTTATGTAGATTTATTAATATTCAGTTATATGGCGAATGTTAGTTAGGTGATACACTCATAAAAACATGAACCACGTGTTTGGAGAGTTATTTAAAAATAGACCTTGATGTGTACCTGATTACATGGATATTTGATTGAAGCTCTATCATTATTGATTACAAAGATTTTAACGTTAAAGCAGTAGAAAAGAGAGTTATTACCTCTTACACTTATTCCTTTCATTTTAAAAAGTCTAAACGTAGGTACCATTTTAAGGTCTTGTTTGAACTTAGTTAGTGCAAGAGACAAGTAGAAAAGAAGTACCAAAACTAATATAAATATATGCTTACCTATCAGGAATAAAAGGTATATAGGTTGCAATTTGTATCTAAATAGCTGAAAAATACTTATATAGGTAGTTATTAGCTATTTTTCTCATGTCCAACACTCCTTAAAGCCTTGTGTAATTAGCGAATCAATTAAAAGGTTTATTTCTGATCGCCACGTTTGGTCATAATAGCGAATTTTACAACATCCAATCATAGTAACATAATAAAAATCGCCATAAAAACTAATTACATATTGGCATCGGCAGAAGATGGAGCCTTGAATATGATTCGACTTGCGGTACACTCTGCCGCGACTTGATCAGTTCTACTGGTTTTATTAGCAAAAAATGGCAATTTATACTAAGATTTCTCATACAACAACTCTGGCAGTAGAACATATACATGGACCCGTCTTGAGAGAATTTTTTTACCAACACACATTCATATTAGTTGCTAATAAGACTTTAAAAATGCAATGTAGTAAAGAAAATAAATCGGTCCGTGTGCATTAAAAAAAATTACCTAGAATTTATTGGAAAATGTGCTTAGTTATGGTTCCAAAAAATTTGCTTGCGAATATTCTTTAAAATAAAGAAAAATATTTCTGTTATATTTTAAAGGATTCACAATGAAATATAGCATTTTGTTAACTTCCTTAGGGATTTGCCTGTTGCGCATGGCACTGTTGTTTCTCGAAGCTCTGAATACACTACGGATTGCCAATCATTTTAGCCATTGTACCTTTTAGAGTAAAGAGCAGAGGTTTAAGTGGATTAACGGATCTCTCTTTAAACCACGTCTGGCCTACTGTCGGCAAATTCCATGAACCATTGTAGACACAACTGTTACAACAGTTATGGATCAAGGCCAAAATGAATATATTGACTTAGAACACAGAGTAGTTTTATCTTAAATCCTACTTTTAAAAACGTTTTCTCCTTTATGCTAAGTAGCTGACGAAAAATATAAAAAAAGAGATAAAAATTTCACAATGTTTAGAAACTAACTAAAAATCTTAAAAAAGTTCCTACCTCTAAAAGTTTTCACAACTTTTTAAGTTTAATTTACATAAACTCACTACCACCATATCAGACGCATCATGACGCAGTATTGTAATACAGTAGAAACATCAGAAGGTTTTAATTGTTCGGCAAATAGTAGTTAATCTTCACCATCAAGTGATAACATGTTATCTAATCACAGTACTATGATATTTATCAGTTGCCCAACGACACGAAAAATTAATGCCGCTCGGCATAACACCAATAAACCATTACTACTTCCAAGTATTTGGTGTTTGATGGCAATAAAATGATGAAGGGGAAGTGCTATTGATTGTCTATTATCTGATAGTGGTAGTTGGTAGTTAAACCTTGAACGATGAGTAGAGGAGAGAATATAATCCAGCGTATCATTGCCCTTTGTAAAAACTATTGTTGTGTTTTTTTTATAATACGTAAAGGTTCTACTCTCCTGTGTCAATTTTGACACTTGTGGTCGACGCGGTAGGATGCTTTATTATAAAGAATCCCAGACCGGTCCAGACTTGTTTGGGACCAGATGAGGAAACGCATACGTGACTAGAACAGTGTATCCATAATTTATATACCACTCAACAAAAGTTTTTTTTTCAAATTGTGCGTAATTATATTTCCTTTTGATAAGATGTTTTGACAGAATTCCTATATGGATAGGAATCAAATGTTTAAGACAAATATAGTTTATTTACCCCCCACCGCGTGGGGGCGTTTGAGCGTGATCTTGACATACGACTTGCTTTGTTTTACATTGCAATCTTCTGGTTGACTCTCCAGCTTAAGCTAAGTACTGGTTTAGAAGCATGCATGCAGTTGGTAATGTTCTCGGCAGAGCATATAGTTTGAATTTTATCATATGTGGTTCACTTCTCAAGCAAATATTGTTCGAAATTGGAAGTAGTAGACATTTTATTTTGGTTCTTTATGCACAAATACGAATTCTACAATGGCGGAGTTAATGCCTCAGGCATGTTCTCTCAGTCTCCCTTAGGGTGGCGTGGAAATGTGTGACTAGGTGCACTGGACATCGATGTATAAAGTAAGTGAACATTATTGAGAAGTTGGACAGAAATAATGAGATAAATATACATACCTAGATACATACATACGTACCAAATACATACGCATACATAAATACTTACCATGTTACATACATATATATTATACCTATATAATAATAAAATATACAAGTTTAAGGTTGTAATGAATCTGCTAGGGTGTCCAGAATGCGAGCTCCAATTGAAACTGTTGATAAATTTATGAAATGAAAGTTTGTCACAGGCAAATGGACAAAACCGTTAATACACAATACCTTTTTTTACGTATGTAAACCCCCTCGGGCCGTTATTCCACCGAGCTTAGTGGTAAATATAAAATACCTACAGCTTAAGCAGCCTAATAGACGGGGAGCTTTCTATATAAGACGAATGTGAATTCGTTGGTTCGTTGTTACGCTGCCGGGGTTAAATCGTAAAAAACTTAATTATGCAGACACGTAATGCGAAATATAAATAGAATACTTTTCTTCCACATAATAGAGTTGTTAAATATTATGTAAGTGATCCCTGAATTCCCCAAATCTTGCTAATTGCCAAAATCTATACAAACAAAGGAACAGTCATGAGAAATTTGTCAAAAAAATTGTTAAACATGTATATAAAGTAAGCAGTAGAAGTTGCTTCTAGAAGTATCTTACATTTTTTAAGTAACAGTCGGCTACATCAAAGGTGTAATGTAATAATAATCAGATATTGCACTTTATCATTGGACTAAGTAATGCTTGTTTTCGCGTAAGCCGACAGTTACAGCGCCATTTTGCTACAAAAAGTTCCTCGAAGTGTCTTGATTACCAGATAAGTGGTGTTACGAGTAAACTAAGACAGGGTTTAGTGTGAGAATAATATTTATTTGAGCTACGTGCCTTAGAAACAGGCTTTAGAAAACCACTTTAAGTTGGAAACATTTAACGAGAAACAGTGGTATCGTAATCTGTATTATTGAAATGTGTGGATTTTATACAGTTTTTGCAAGCAGAGAAATCTTTTGAAATGGTTATTTGAATTTGACCTGTAAGTATGTGTCTATGTTCATACTACTTTAGATATTGATGTCACTGAGTTTAACTATTAGAATATGTTGGTATTATATTTGAAACAATTTTATTGATTATAAGTAATTTTTGTTTTATATAAAAAGAGTATAAAGACAAAGCCAAGAATGGAACTATCAGACACTCAATGATGTAGTAATCGTTATACCAATCAAGAAACCTATTTCTTTCGTCTATTTATCTTAATAGACATGTACATTTATAAATATTGACTTGTGAGTCCATCCATTCAGAGTATCCAATGGATAAGGCCGTCACCATTTACTACCAACCAAGTGGTAGAGGGGCTTCTTTGGATCCTCCAGTTCAAACATATATCTGATTTGTCCTGCGTCACCCTAAAAAACAAACCAAATTTTTAATCGTCGATAACCAAAAGACCCTTCGGCGTTACGTAGAGATGTATCTTCACACTGCATTCTCTATCGTTAGGACTAATTCCACACGTCATAATATTTATGTGCGCTTTTCAAGACGCAATCTGTGGAACAAATCTCTCCTCAAAAGCCGGCAACGCGATTGTGACTCCTGAGTTGCAGGCGTTCATGGGCGGCGGTAGTAGCTTTCATAAAAAAAGAATCACTTAGGACTAAGACTGTATTACACTTGGTAAGAAATATTTTGTACTAAAATAAATAATGAAGGAGAAATATTATAAAGCTTTGTATTATGCATAAAAGATTGATCAGCTTTTCTCAGCTTTTCAAACATTAATTCTAGAGCTGAATGAATATTCATCTCAAATGGTAATAGGTTCATCTGATTGTATAATATAGAGATCACAATGAAATATTCAGTGTGAATTGGCGGTCTGTTGAGAGAAAAACACATAATTTATTAAACATGTATGTCGGTCCATAAATTTCAATACATTTTAATCACATTTCGTAAGTGACATATCGGTAATACTGTGCCGCTCTGGACATGAGAACAGGCCGAATTTAAAAAAGGAATATATTTCAAAAGGTAGTTGAATGTGCAATGCTTATACATATATGCCTACATTTAAAATTGATGGCTAAGTGCTTTAAGTGGTCATCTTGGTAACAGTAAAAGCGAAAACTGTTATACACATGGGTCAACTATTTATCCTGAGGTTTCATGCACTGTCGGCCCGTCTGTTACATTGTGTAAAGGCCACCAACTGGGCTATATTGCTTCCAGTAGGTTTAATGCTTTAATTTCGTATAAAGTATACTTAATTATTATTCATATAATTAATCGTTTGAAGTATACAGAGAAAAGTAAAACCACAAAGACCAATAATAGGTCTCTAAGGTCCCTTAAATTACATGCATTACACACTATTGTATATTATAATTGTAGTATTTTTAGAGATTGCAATCAACAAGAAATCTTCCGGTAGTTGTTTTTCGATCATATCGTTACCAGATTGTCTTGTTATATTAAACAATACAACTGAACTGTTTCATACCAAAACTAATTTTACATTAGTTAAACATATATTACACTGGACGTACATATATTGATCTGGCGGTTTTTAGGTAATTTTTAAATTTGTTACACATTTTGTTTTTCAATGTTTATTTTCTGCTCTGTTTCTATATAGGTACAAACTTTAAGTATTATAAATTCCCACTCCTATATTCGCAAAATTTCTTAAAAATGTGTGCGAAGTAGGTACGTCGATATACGATGATGAAAATTACGGGATAGTTTAAAACATAATACAATAACAGTTATTTAAGTTGTGATATTTTTTTCTCACTTTTTCTGCTCTATTTTTTTTTAAATAGGTACAAACTTTTTTTAAACAAAATTTCTTAAAAAATGTGTGCAATGTAGGAGTACGTACGTAAAGTTAAATATCTTTACCTGAAAAAATAAACATTTTTGGTTAATTCATGCAACGATACCTACTCGTATAGTTGCAATTAAATTTGTAAGGATTCTTTTCTAACACAAATTATTTAATACAAAAATTGTTGAAAAAAACACTTCACACTATCCTTTTTAGTAAGTTCCCACAATCATTGTTACTCAATCATAACGGATCAGTAATAATTTTAAAAACTATGTGAATGAAACCGTGGATGATAGCACAATTAATTACTGGTTTCTTGTATTGACTTAACAAAACTGAGCAAAGCTTTTGTATTCTAGCAATACTAGCGGGGCATGTCATAGCATTTCCACGTTCAAATTTTACGACTGCATACATATTCTCTACCAGTTGCGTTGTATTAATACCGGTATGGTTCAACTTGCCTACAATGTATTGATGTTAAGTAGCTGATTCTCATAAAAGTCATTCAATGACCGTAAATATAAATGTCCGTCTGACACTTAAGTAGTACAGGCTGCAGTAATAAAGATAGTGCCTAGATATTTGCTGGGTTATAATTCATTATGGGATTAAATGCTGTTTTATTATTTTGCTGCATAAGTTTCCTATATCTTGTGTGGGTGTCAGTGTGTTTAGACACATTATATGTTTTACATACAAATCCATCTATTATTTTAGTTTTATATCTATTTTGAATTACTAATAAGTATAGGCATATATTATCTTTCATACTTCAATATTTATTTTATATTTACTTATAAAGGAAAGGCCATTAATTTTAGATAGTAGTCTAATTATATGAATAATTTTACATTAACACAGGTACTTTAATGTATATTAGTTACAAACACAGATTTGTTTTAAGTCAGTGTTACATCAAATCTTTTAGAAATGAGATTTAAAATAAAGTAACAATTTTATTTTTATTGATGTAGATTCTTTGAAAAGGAGAAAGATTTATCACTAACTTTGACTTCATATTTTTTGTACTTTAAACAAACATCTATTGAAAGCAAATTAATCTGTTTTATGCTCAAAGTAACTGAAAAACTATAACCAACTTACGATGATGACAATAACGGGATAGTTTATAACATAATACAATAACAGTTATTTAAGTTGCGATATTTTTTGTCTCACTTTTTCTCATTTATTAATATGATAAAACATAATATTCAAGGAAATTACGTTATTAAGTTATTAGTATTGCAGAACCTAGTCTCGAAGTTGATAATAGGTATTAAAATGCAATTATAGTCAATATTGTTGTTGTATTGTCTTAAGTAAAAATGTGGTGTGGGCTAGTGTGTTTTTTATTATTATTATTTTTCTATTTTTTATGTTTCATCATTCATCATCGTCATTTTCTCTTTTATTCGATTTTTTTATCTTCTTTTCTCGTCATTGTATTTTTACCTTTTAGTCCTTAATGACGGACCTTAATGTTGTGATATATTTAATAATACCATTGTATCTATCTGTAAATTGCAAAAGAGTGTCTCCTTGGTGATGGGCGGTTGTACATCGGAATAGGCATATCATAGGTTTTGTATAAGTTTAGTTTAATTTTCTTAGTATTTGACAAAACAGAGATTGTTGCTATTGTGTGTGTGTTGATCTATGACTTTAGAGTCTACATAAAAGACGATTTCAAACAATTAAAAAAAAAGAGAAATAAAGAGAGTTTGAGTTTGTACGGTGTCAGAGATTTTACAACGGTAGTCATATAGAGCCTATGCTGTCAGCGTATTCTTGTATTTAAATTAGTAACTAAATGGATACGAACCCTTACTATTATGACCTCTTTATTTAAATATATGTGTGATTAAACATTTTTTGTTAATAAATAAAACTGAAATCGATCTGCCACTGAATATATTTGTCATGAAGTCGTTTGCGATATGAAAACTGACTTGACATAAAAAAAAACATTCACTACATTCAGAGAGCGTTGTATCTGAACACATCTATTCCCAATGCGAGAAATTTAAATATTCAAGGAGATTGCTTTAAAGATTCCTTTTAAAAGCTTTATGTTATTGAAATGACCGGTATTACATCCCAGCCTCCATTACTAACTGCACTGTGTCCACATAAATATTCATATCTCTAAATTCTCGAACCCAAAGAGAGATAAAAGTAGTTTTACTGCTCCGGTGCAAGTAAGATGGTAGAAATTCGATCAGGCGGCTTGAGTGCGAGCAGGATCGAAAGTAATGATACGGAGGCGTGAGAAGGATAGCAACAAAGTCAGAGGCTTTTACGGTAGACCGGACAGCGTGCAGTGAAATGCGGACTCGGTACACCTTTTTCGATCTCGCTCCAAGAAATTGAATTTGAGATTAATCTTTTGTAGTTGCTATAAGTGACGGCTAGATTTTTCTTATTGATGCTGGTAGACCTATATGTACCTATTTCATGATGTACTAATAAAAATAGTTTTGTGCGTAGATTTATATATAACGTTAACATAATGTAAAATGTATATAGATAAACGTGTTAAGTAAATATAATTATAAATAAAAGAATCATTTTGTTAGTTCACTCTAAGAAGTCGAAATATCATCTAGTCGAGAAATAGTTAACTTTTTTGATTTCTGTTTTAAACAATAATTCATTCATGGTTTTTCTCATCAGTTTACAATATTTATCGAAACTCCATAAGTTTATATGTACATGCGCATACATGTGACACTACAGGAGATTACATTAAACAGCACATTGAAGAGAACCTCGTCTCGTACTTGGATCGTAAACAGGGGAATAATAACAGAACATAAATTGTAACTGCTAGACACAAGAATATAAAATATACAGAGGCCGGAAACTTTATGAAAACACACGCAGCAACTCTCAGTTTTATTGTCAAGCATGTTGCTCGTCTCAAATGGAAATAGGCGGCCCTCGTAAATCTCTGAATAGCAATCTTTGAGGGTTTATTAGACCTGTACTTATATTAGGAACAGGGTGTCAGTATACAAATATTAATTTTACACTAGTGTTTTAATAAAGTGTTACATTTTATAAGCATAATTTTTTAGAAATAATTAACCTTTTTTTTTTTCACTAATATTGTTAATGCATGTGCTTGTGAAAAGGGACTTGGTTTGTTACGTTTTCAAACTAAAGGCGCTCTAATGTCTGTTATGAAATATTAGAGATAAATATGTATATATATATAAAATCATAGGATACCTTTAAATCCGGCAAAAGTAATATTTAGTTTGATATCCGACTTTATCGATAACCGCAATCGAAGCAAATATAATATACTAGCTGCCCGCAGCTCCGCCGGCGTGTATGTCTGTTATCGTGATAAAAAGAAGCCTCTGTCCTTTACCGGAACTCAAACTATCTCTATACCAAATTTAATCCAAATCGGTCCCGCTGTTTAAGCGTGAAAAGGTAACAGACAGACAGCCTCACATATTATTAGTATGGATCCGGATACCAATAGCATTAAAAAAGGTGCATGAGATATCAATTTCGTTACTTTGTAAAGACACTAAAATCACAAGAATTTAGAATGAAATTAAATTTTAATTAAAAAAATAAAACAATAATGCCATAAAATATTTAGCATTAACAACAATATAAACATCGTAATATGTAAGATTTATACAATTAGAAAATTATATTGACTTCATTGAACATATATAGCGGTCCATATAGAATATTCAAACGCAATAATAATAAATTCAAACGTATATTACTTAAATTTATAGTGAAATAAAATAAAAGAACAGTCAGTAATATATCAGTTATAGACACTAATATTCCGATACTATAACAAAACCCGATGCTCATTAGCATTTTCTGATATCACCAGAAGCTTATAACTTATACAAAACTATAAATTGATGAATGATACATGAGACATGAAACAAAACGTTTTGTAATACGGATTATCTTTTATCGTTTCTTTAAAATTATACTAAAGTACGAGTAATTCAGAACATTGCATTTATTTTATAAAAAAATCTACTATTATCTTTTGTAGGAAGTACTATTCAGCGAAAATCGTGCATTAAATATGCTACTAGAATTCTTTCCCCATTGAGATAAAGTTCAAATTTGTGCGTAAGTTGCAGTGTTACAATACCTCGGACACCATACCTCCATCGGTCATACAGTGCAACCGGTTTCTCTCAGAAACAAACATCTTCACAAGGCTAGTGGCCTCCGTATGCGTTTTTCACTCCGTTTTACTCAGAAGTGCATTGAGTTTTCAGCTTTAATATTTACAATAGAATGTTTTCCATTATCTGTATGTCACTTATATGAGAATAGTCACATGAATTCGTACGTAACCTCACAAGTAAATATTAATAATAAACAGTTGCTAAACAAATAGAAAATTTATGAGATGCAAAGGAAATATGGAAACCAATGATCTGATTTCAATTGCTGGTGAGAATTTATGTTAATACTCGTAAATTAAAACAATTCAGGGCTGCTTAATTAAGCATAATTCTCGATCCATAAATCTCAATGTCCATCACTCGGTTGATGGTAACGGAAATAAGAACCATTATCGACGATTCAATCTTCTGATATATAGAGATAAGAAAGGGTGTTTATTTAGAAAGATATCCCCTGCAGTTAATTTACTGAGACCGAAGACTGTAAAGTTTTTATCAGTTGCATGTTTGTCTTCATTACTGACTTCATTAAGTAGGTTTGAATATAATTAACTTCACATAAAACTAATCAGACATATCTTCAAAGCATTTTCGTTTACATAAATACACCATAAATACTTTGAAAGTGACGCGATGACGTGAATATTGTTCTATGTATAACGCATGTTAGAAATTATTTTACTCAGTTTTCTTTTTAATTACAGATGTCCTTAAAACCGTGATGTCGGACAACAGCGGCACAGTAGTATCCAGGGCGTCTACACCTCGCCCAGTTAACGACGCACCAGTGAGCACACCCCTGAGGTCCAGACATGACCAGTTTCTCGCCAGCTCTGCAGAAAGAGCTCAACAACGTCCTTCATCAAGTGGTAGGAATCCAAGTGGGAACTTTGAGTCACCACCTTTACCGTACCACCGGCAAATAACTACGGGATCTTTATTAACATCATCCCATCGGGAGTCGTCAGCATTCGTTCCTGTTGTCCCGACTCGTACTATGCACCCAGTGATTTATCCTAACGAAATGCACCCAGCCCTAATTCCTCCAGAGATTATTGAGCGAGACAGAATGATGGACAGAGACAGGGCTGAACCTGCAAAAGGTTCACCTGATAGAGCCTCCGCAAACTTTCCTAAGAGAAACTCTTTTGATTTAATGGCTATGATGGTTGAAAAGAGAAAGGAAGTCGCATTGAGAGAAGCTGCAGCAGCTATGTTAATGCCTCATCATAGAACGTCTTCTATTGAAGGTATGATGTCAGATGGATCCTCACAACCTCCAATATACGGCCCACCTGGACCTTTCTTAGGTGCACCAGGGCCATCACCAACAGCAGCAGGTAGTTTTACATTTCCCGGAGCTGGACTATTTCCACCGGGTGCTGGGCCACACCAAATGCATCCACACTTAGACAGACGGCTTCTAAGAGCACCAGGAAGAGCTTCTAGGCCGAAGAAACAATTTATATGTAAATTCTGCAACCGGCAATTCACCAAGTCGTACAACCTGCTAATACATGAAAGAACTCACACCGACGAGCGGCCATACTCCTGTGACATTTGCGGCAAAGCTTTCAGAAGACAAGACCACTTGAGAGACCACAGGTATGTAAAATTAGTTTAATTAGCCAGTCATAATTTAAGATTATGTTTAATACGAGTAAATCGTCGATAAGTCGCTGCCTGCCTTGTTAAATTTTTAACAAGGTTAATCGTAGTTTGTTATAGATCTCATTTGTATTTATGAAACAGGCAGCCGGTGTAACTCAAGTTGCAGATGTTAAGCCGACTGTAGCCGTATCCGCCCGGCTACTTGGAAACGGAATATTTATAAAGTTTCTCGATCGTAGCTAGCTCCAGCTTCTTAGAAATCTTTATATCTTGATTAATAAGTAAAAGGTGATTATACTTTCAAAAGCAAAAGCTCGTGTACGTTTATGACGAAAAATCTCGGCTGACGACCGTTCAAACGAATGCCATTTGTTAAGTAATAGCTACAGAAGTGGTCGGTGATCGGTCGTGATTGTACTTTTAGATAACGGACAAATAATATATAGCTGTCTCAAACGCCACATGACAGACGAGCTGACGGATTTTATTAGAGTATTCATGCATTAGTAATAACAAAGGTTAATTCATAAAAAATCTCTTAGCAATAACATGCAAAAACCCTTTCGGACATATAAAAATAAAAAATGTAAGTCCAATATTTATGACCTCGATTTTCATAATTAATATTATTATGTGGATACATAATTTATATTTAAACCATGATAGGTGAAGATGATATAAGAATTTTTATGTCCTTACTCACACAGAGACACGTTACAAAGAAGTCTGTAATCGGATTTAAATATTTTGAACGTCAATCCTATGTATTGGTAATATATAACTCATTAAAGCGTTTGGTGTGAGGGTCGATGGCTTACGAAACGAATCGAGTAATTTTATA
Source organism: Arctia plantaginis (assembly GCA_902825455.1). Lineage (NCBI taxonomy): Eukaryota > Metazoa > Arthropoda > Insecta > Lepidoptera > Erebidae > Arctia > Arctia plantaginis. The sequence continues at coordinate 853,483 of CADEBD010000294.1, forward strand.
GTGAGTTATAAAAACTGAACAGGCGTTGGACTTGATTGGACTCTGCTACCAAATGTTCATATTTCAATACTTGTAAAACTTTTTGTAGTTTTTGTATGCGTGAGAGTACGCTTTTTCTCAGAGGTCTGTTGATATATAAAAACTTGATAATTCGAATTGTTAACTAACTATTTTATTATCGCAAAAAATACTTTAATAAAGTTGAGCGACCAATTATTACAATTACAATACAACTATACGTTATTATACGTACGTATTACGTTACTATACGTACGTTTTTTTTTGGTATACGATGTTTTACATCAAATAAAGTTTTTCAAACCCTCAAACTTGAAACAAACCCTATACCAACCCGTCTGGCCAGCGTGGTATAGTAGGCCAAAACCTCCTTTCTAAGGAGAGGCCTATGTCCAGCAGTGGACTAGTATAGGCTGTTGATGATGAAAGTTTTTCAAGTAATTAAATCATGTTACTATTACTCCAAAGAGAAAACTTACGATTATGTCAAGTTAATAGTTAAACTTTCTTTTTTAATACACAAAAGAAAAGCGATCTATCCAATAGGTAATGGTGTTATGCAATAATTGAACAAGCCGATACTTGATTTTAAAATTTGGCTATTATCAACAGTTATAATTGAAAAGTCAATGTTTTGCTTAATCACTTTATCTACATCTATTCTAAGTACTTCCATTATTATAAATTTAATGCCATTTATTTTAATTTGTAAACTTTGCATAAAATTTATTAAAAAAATTAAAAGTTCTAGTCTTTAGCAAGAACTAAAAAAAACACTTCTCTATAGTCTCTTCGTGAAAAATATAAAACAGTTTAAATTCAAGCCAATAACAATTTTGATGGCTTTAAAAGTAGCTTGAATTTGACGCTATAACCCTAAATGACTACATACTTTATTTGTCAGTTTCTGGTGAGTGCGACATACAGTACCTATCTACCACTACTGACAAAACATTACGGCAAAAATTGATTAGGATTTTAAGATCTAGGAATAAAACAATCCTTAGAAATCCGTATAACTTGTACATTGATCATATATTTTTTATGTAACAACCTAGATAAAACAGAAATAAAAAGTGAGCCTAACTAAGCGTAATTCGTAACTAAACGAATTTTTATGTTTTTCACTATGCGTGTCAATTTCCTAACCAATCATTATATCTCCTTATCGAATATTTTAATATTCAATTTAAATATCGATTTCTTTCGTTACGTAGCGTATTTTAATAGTCTTGACATTTTTGGGTGCCATACCAATTAGCAGCGATAAATAACGTTGAAGCTCAGTTATTAAAATTTGCAAAAGTGCATATTAAAATCCAATATCGAATGTTTATCAATAACAGACTTTTATACATTTTTTCAAAACTACTGCGTCTAGTTTCGGAACTAGTTTTCAAAGAGTTGTCTTATCCATTTCGAAGTTACTTAAAAAAAATTGGACCAAGCAGCTTTTCAAGGTGCACTTAGCTTGTCCGATGTACAGCTATTACCCTTGATCGTGTATAAACAATGCTAACAGTAGTATTATTGCTTACTCCACTTGGAAACACTCCTTATACTAGTAATGTTAATTAATTTAGAGGTACTTTTTAGATTTGGGGTCTTCGATTCGAGTGGTAGTTTACTCTTGCACTAACTCGTAATGGGGAAGAGTTACGTGATAGTATATTGCCAATTTTATTACAAATTAAAAAGTGAAAATAAGTAAAATTTTATTAAAAAGTGTTTAAGTACATATCATTTGGCTCACAGAACAAAGATTCCTGTTTCTGTGATTTTGCTTTTACGCTTAAAAATACCGAATAGGGTTAAATTTAAACTTTAATGTTAACATATTGTGTCATGGTACAAAATAAAATAAAACCTCGAGCATTATTATGTAGTATGAGGGAACTTCTATTCTATATGGCCTCGACGAGGGGGGTGGGGGGGGGTACCCGGGTACCTTCGTTAGTTCACGTTAACATGTATAATGGTATATCATAGAACGTGGAAGTCTAAAAGTTTTTATCAAAAAGATATTATTTATCTAATAGCAAAAACAAACATTTTTCTCTTAAGCGTTCGAGGTAATACTTAAAACTATTAAAGATGCACAGGCTCTACCTAGTTTGGGATCAGACGGCCGTGTGTGAAAATGTGTGCAAAAATATTATTTATCCGAATAATATTGAATTGAAAATAGTGAATATAAACGCCAATTAACTTCAACTCTAAAGTGCGACCATTTCTTTTGAATCAAAATTAATAAGATCTATTTTATTATTTTTTTATCTGTTTTGCTTTTTTTATTTATGTAGTATTGTTTTATATTTGTATTCAGTACTTTTTTTGAAATTTTTGTGTCGATCTAGACTAACCCTTAGCATTCATTATAAACTTTCGTGGCTTAGGAAATGCTATGTATATTAAAATTATCTTATTAATATGTTTACACTTTGAAAGAAAAAAAAAATAGAGTGTTCTTTAGACCACACGACTGAAGTAGAACTTTTTGGCTATGAGACAAAAGAGAGGAAGAAAATGTGTGCTCACACCTCTCTCTCTCTTGCCCCAACAATAATATACGAAACGTAACTCTCTCTCTTTCTATCTTCGCTAACTTATGTCTCCCTCTCAACTTCTATTCGCCTAACCCGATCACACTTTTCGTAACGCTCTCGTCAGGTATTCCCCAAGTCAAGCGTGAGTAAAGAAGTTTTACTTCAATAATATTTTATTAGCGACAACCATTCAAAATATAATACATAAAAGTCTTCAAAATTATATAAATAGCGCTCATACTAAATACAGAAACTTGACCTTTAATTTATGTAATAATTTATGCTAATCGTTCACACTATCGTTATTAAAGTGAGAAAGCACAACACAAGAAGTGGTCGTGCCATATTTGGACTCTAGAATAGTAGTTGTATTCTACTTTTTTATAAATAAAGGGATTAACCTGAAAATTATTGTGATATCTCTCGCACACTATGCAATTCTCCTTATTCTTGGTTTTCATGTAGAACTCAAAAACTACATAGTAATAAGGTCGGACTCTAAATATACGGGTCATAAACATCGTTAAAGCAGTGAATACACTGGAACACAGCATGCTTAAACGACAGTGAGGAAAAGTTCCCGCCTATAGCCAGCTAAATTAATAATAGTTTAAACTATAAACAAAGCAGGTCTTAGCCACTAGTTTCTATCAAATAGTCTTGTCAATGCCGGTGCCATCGGATATAAAAGCATTGCATATGCTGACGCTTAAAGAAAAACAGCCGGCATTGTCCCTAAGGAGCTTTGGCAAACTCTAAAACGCAACGTCATGCAATGTAAATTACTCCCCTTAACGCCGAAACTTTGGATATTTATATACCCTATTCCTTTTTAAATATTACCAAGAAAAACTTTGATACACCGAATTCATTTTACTTCTTAATAAACTTTATTAAAATTTACAACCGTACTACCATACTATTTAATTACTTTATTTCGTTTAATATGTTATTTTATTGATCATTAGCAAGCTACTGATAGCACATAAATTAAATAGTATGTCTGTTTTATTATCCCTTCCTTCTCATATTTCAAATGGTTACTTTAATTTTACAGAAATTCGCGTTGCTATAAATATTTGGCAATTTAAAAAAAATGTCCTCTACGAATAGTCCGGTATTTTATCTCTAATTCTTATTTATTCCATCATAATAAAAAAATTAGGAGTACATTCACTTTAAATCTAATTAGAAAAAAAAACTCGTGCTTCACTTTTGAGTTAGAGATTTTTTACCGTCTGTTATTTATCACTTGTATAAATATTAGTTTTACAAGAGTTTAATTAAACTAACATTTAGATATTACTAATAAAAGGTATCCATAGAAACAAATTATTCATTCAATTCTTTTCATAGATTACAAGAATAAAAGTTGTCGAATACTTTTAATTTTTTAAATTAAACTACAAAACTAAACAAAAGATGTTATAGAAATTATAACAAATCTAAATAGATAGATCGAAATGACTATAAAATAACAAAATCAATGTCTCCTTCAGAAATAAATCACAAGCGTAGTTATAACCTAACCAATCATTCCAACGTATTTAATGTTGTATATTGTACATTAGTACAAAACTTTGTTAAAAAATGTGTTTTTCTTATTAAACTTCTATTGCGGGCCGGCCTCAAGCAACGGTCCCAACAAAAACCTTATGATTTTGTGATGGATTCGAGCCGACTCAGTTTCCACATTATATAGTGGGTTTTTTACCTACCGCTGTAATTAGTTTAAATTCTGATGACTCACCATTTTCTATTGGATCAAGCAATTGAATGCAGGACATGGTACCGACAGCAAGTAAGACAAACTATTAAATAATTACGTGTATACAAACTAGTCTACAAAAACATTTTAGCTTCTATAGGACATGAAATAAAAATGTTTTTAGACTTTTTATATCATCTACTGATTATCTTTATGTCAGCGGCATTAAATTCCTTAAACGTGTTTTATAAATTAGTTTTTTCTAGCTATTGAAAATTTATATATATTTCTTAAAAAAAAGTAGTAGCTAATTATACATGGCAGCTTTTTTTTCTGTCGGTACGAACACATGGCTAAGTCGAGTGATTGTGGACAAGTAAAACTATTATAACTTAGTACAGTACATCAGTTTATGTACATCGTCGATACATGAATGGACGGTAACAAAACTATATGGTCTTTATTACCATTTAATTCCGATGACCATCACTACTATTATATTCGTAGACACGTATTTAAATCCTCTTATTTGTACGACTTTAGCTGCTAAGTACTATTTATTACATTAAAACATGTGAAGTCTTATATGTATAGAACACTTAAAAAAACGAATAATCTGATTGCTAACTGTACAGGGGATTTTGAATTTAGAACAGATTGAAATTTGACCTGATACGCTTTATGGGTCACTCTTTCATATATGTCAAATCGAACCAACCAAAATCATGCGTTGTTCATTTTGGATTGAATAAATCATATAAAGAAAAGTTCCTTTAAACAAACGCAAGCACCTTTACAACAATTTTGCTTGCTTACTTAGGGCTTGGTCATTATTTAGTAAAAACTTTTAATGCCTGATGTAGAAGATAATATCATAGACAACATGACTAATTAATCACAAACTTGATTTATTATTTACTTAACCAAGATAGCATTAAATCTATTTTTATTTTTCTAGGTTTTTATGCAATAGCTGGCTCAAATCAAATCTTCAGCTTTTGTATATTCAAAGTTCTATTGGCGTTTAATATATACATGAAATCATCGTACCGTAAAATGCAACTATTTTTTTTTGTACATAATTATATTATGATTGGCTTCATAACCAAAGTGCACAAGATGCATAATAACTCATCATTAAACCCACGAACGTAATTAATACCTTTCAAAGAAAAAAGGCTCTCGACCGACGACAGGACTCAATTTTCTCAGAAATATGAGGCATAAAGTTATGATACTCTTATATTATACAGTTAAAATAGCATCTTCAAAGATTTTCGAAAAACTAGGAGAGTTACAAACTGACGGTAAAATCTGACACTTTTACACCAATATTTGGTATATTATTAAGAAGAAGAAAGACAAGAAGAAAGGTGGCTTTGTAGGGATAGTTTCTCGGATGTAAGGATTAATCATGATAAACTTTTTAAAACTTTTAATACTCGCCTTTAATACTCCACTGCTGGACATAGGCCGCTTCTTAGAAAGGAGGTCTTGGTCTACTATACCACGCTTCAGAGAAAGCGTTCACGATGAGTTTGTTTACTTCCTTCTCTTTGCAGTGCTGTTGTCCTATATAGTTTGCTCCCTTTAAAAGGGATTTTACGTACCCGGGATATTGGGGTGCGACACCTGTTTTTTCATCTACTACATAACCCCGAACACAAATAAAGAATTTGGGGCATTAAAAAACCAATATTTTGGGATTACTCCAATTTTTTTTTCGAAATGTTTTTATTGAGATGCCTTTTGCCTTAGGAAACCTTTCGAGCTGACTCTTAGCTGACTTGTAGTATACTGACAAGAAAAATTAATGATTTTAAAATATGTAACAATTTAGTCCGTTGTTTTTCATTATATATGTATAAAATATAATTTTCATCAATAAATAAACTTTTAAAACTTTCGTTCACACAACTTGGTATATAATTTTTTTTTGTCGTGGTAACCCCCAAATTCATTTTAAAAGAATATTTCAAAAGTAATACCCACAAGGTTTTTTTCTGAATTTTAACGAGTTACCCGCCTACGTAAATATAAAATACTTTAAATGCGGGAGTTTATCAAATGGATCGGGAGAATCGAAGCGTGATCGGGGAATTTTTGTTTAAATTAAGAATGTTATGTGGACGGGAAAAATGAAATCGTTTAAAATTTTTCTTATTTAAAAAGTTTAAGGGCCCCTGTCGATGGTAGATCCTTGCGAAATTAAGTGAAAACCCCTTGGGAAAAAAAATGTAAAAAAAATGTACTTCATTCTATTTTTATTGACCGCAGTTGTCTATTTTTAGACTTTTCCTAGTGTTATTCATTTCCCTTTATACAAAATACAAATCAATACTTCAAAGGGACCGTTCGTTCAAGTTTTTTTTTAATTCATGAGCCATCCCTTCACTGAAACGCTTTATCCGATAGGTATAAGGGTTGTTCCGTACACATATAATGAAGACTCAACCTATTAGATACAATAATCAAAAATTATTCGACTGTTTATTAAGTAGAATCCCCATAAAATGAATCGAAAAACTCCAAATACAAAGCGTTTGACATATTCTTATAACATTTTAAAGTAAAAATAATAACAAGAAAGTTAGATAAATTTCAACTTGTATATTTAAAGACACGAGAAAATTTTTTTAAAATTAGTACACAAATTGTCGATTGGCTGACGGCCATGATCACTCATGACCTTTCACATTTAGGACGCGATCAAACATTAAAATGTAAAAGAAAATGTTATTTACAAACAAATTTATCTAAGTACATTAACTTTATCAGAATATAAATATCTAAACATATTAAAACATTTTTATCACAAAATGTTGATTCACGTCGAATCAAAATTTAGCTATTAAGTACCGATATTCCCATCTTGTGATGCACATACCGATATAAAAATAACTATTTAAAGAACGTTCACACCATAAATCTGTAGTATCGGAGAGGCAAAAATATAGCTTAGCCTTGCCACACACACGATTCATTTACGACTAATTAAAAAATCGAATCTGAGTTTCGTCATTTTTAATTATCATTAAGAAATTTGATGCTATTACGTGAAACAAAGTGTTGGACGTTAAATTAAGCTTACTAGACATCTTCAGCAAATAAATCTAAAATTAATATGAGTAAATGAAAATACAAAGAGTGTATATTCTTCGTTGAACTGACAGGTGAAGGTAATATGGAGAATGCACAGGTGCATTCTGCTGTCGATATTATAATAATGAGTTATCAATGCCAGTACTCGTGGGAACGGAAGAGGCTTGCTTTAAATTGTAGACACCCATAAAAAAGAAGTAACCGGAACGCATTTATGCTCTAAATTAAAGTAGTAAAAGTCTGACTTACTTTCTGGATAAACTCAATATTCTTACAAACTATCAGCGGCACACTGGCGATTAATAGTACGTACGCGCAGTTTGACACAAAACATTCCACATTGCACGACACCTAGACGGCTATCAGCTATCATTAATTCTCTACCGCAAGCGAGGCGATTTCTTATTAAAAACTGGTTCGAACTATCTGCTGGATACATTAATTTTTACCACCGGAGCTTTTCTTTTTTTGGGTTTCTGTATCTGTATTGGAATAAAAAAAATAATAAAACCATAAACGTTTAAAAAAAAAAGTTTAAGCTTAAAACGTTTACGGAGAAAAAATCAATAACGATAAAAATTACTTTCAGCCTCGAGAACGTCCACATAAATAGTTCAATCGAAGTTCGAGGACAAGAAAGAGTACGTTTTTTTTTTTTAATATTGGAGCTACTATTAAAATAAATATTTTTATAATAGTTTTTTTTATCGAAATTTTTACGCCTATACCAAAAGGGTAAAATGCTTTCATTTAAAAACTAATAGGTATTTTTAATGAAGTTTAACATTTAGTATTTTTTTATAGTCCTCGTAAGAAAAATTTTTTTCATTGAACTTATTTTTTCTCGAGGTCAATGCAATTTGATTCAACCGAGACCCCATATAAAAGGGGACCCAAATAGGCCTCGCTCGTACAAATCGTAAGGGGGGGACAACAAAAAGGGCCCTCAAATTAAACTAATCCTAATAAACACAGAAAGGGGAGGGGGACTCGATTGAAGAAAGAGAGATTCGCCACGGGCTTTTGAAAATTATCATCTTTTTAACCAATCATATTTTAAAACACAGGTTGTCCTGCACGGAAAAGTTAAACGGGAAACTTTTTAACAAAATTCCAGAATTTGTTATCATTGGGCTATTTCCCCATTATTGTCCAAGGTATCCGAATTTTTTTGATCCTAATTTTATTTTACATCTAAAAAACATTGTTTTCGTTTTTTTGCTAAAAGGGTTTTTTTCATATGGTAATCTTGTTCCCTTTTTAAAATTTTTTGTATTTTTAAAATATTTTCCCGGGCATATTTTAAATTGTTTTAAAAAGTTTAGTTTTCTAAAAAATTTTTTTGATTGAACAAAAAAATTTATTAAATTATTTTAAAAAGTTTGGGCGTTTTCACGACATGCGTTTAAAAAATCGTGAAGATGTTTTAAAAATAATTAGCAAGATACCCCAAAAAAACGCAAAAATGATGGGTTGATTTAAAAAAGTATTTCATTTGCCTTTTGAAAGTTTCTTTAGATTGCATAATTTATTTTTAGAACCTTGTCCATTTTGACATTAAGCACGTATTTTAACCGCACACC